>JADLZL010004798.1:0-182456 GCA_015844335.1 Chrysopogon serrulatus | reverse complement strand
CAAGTCCCAATACCATACCTAAATGCTCCATGGAAATTTATGGAAGGGATACGCAGAGCTGGACAAAACACTAAAGCTGGGGCTGTTATGGGTGCTAGTTCACCACCACAGATGAAGAAACTTCTAGAAAAATGGTAGCCAGCTTCACCACCACGCGTTATTGGAGTTATGGAGTCTGTGCATACACTTTCTATATATTCTGTAAATCTGCTATGAACCACGTCTATGAGTTCACCGGCCATACGTCTGAAGCATTATTTCTTCTCGTAGATTCAGATAGGCCTGTGGTGATACCTCTTAAATACTGCTCCTTCTCATAGCATGCTCAGGAGTCACTCCGCAAGCTAGACAACAGAACCCGAGCTCACATTCTAGAAGTTCGACCAAGCCAAGATAGGTGAACGGGTTCATTCTCACGTGTATTTTAGCTCTATCCTTCTTTCTTGTTCATTCTCACGCTCCGCAGGCCTTGCCATCATGCTGATGAATTTTAGCGTTATCCTCCTTTCTTGTTCATTCTCACGCTAATAAAACTCTTGATGCATCCCATCCTCATTAGAGTCCCTCTCTAAGGGTCGGCACTGAGCTCCATGCTAGAAAGTTATACTACTAGCTAGTCATCAGCAGCTCAGCACACTCATCATTTATCACTCAGGACTCACCCTAGTTGAGCGAAGGTGTGAATTTATTTTCTTCTCTCTCTTTTTTTTTGAGATTGGTGAATTTATTTATGAAATTTTTGCTGATATATCTAAGACCCACCGGCGCTAATTGAGTCACTAACAGCACATCCAGATATAAAAGCAACTCGTCTCAGCCACTCAAGTCGACCAAGTTTATACATGGGAAGTTCCAGCATGGTGATATGACATCGTTTCAGTGCACAACCAGATAAAGTCCCAAATTTTCTTGAGTAGCATAGATTTTCATGAGGGTCAAAAAAAAAAAAAAAAAAAAGAACCGCCAAGGACATTGTAGTTTTCTTGGCTGTGCTCATAAACTCGTTTCAGCCACTCCGTCCAACCAAGTTTACATAAGGCTTCCTGTGTGATGCTGGGCATCGTTTCCACACAGTATTAATAAATCTGTCACTTATGCAAAACACTGATATGCAAAACAGTGAAACACTGTGTGGATCGCCAGAGCCAAAACTGCAGTCCTTATGCCAAATCCAACGACCAACCTCAAAATATTAGATATGCTGCACGATCCAACGCTTTGGAACCATCTGAAACTCAGTAGATACACTGCTTTAACTATGAATGTAGACATATACATATCTAAGTGCACAGCAAATTCTAGAAGCTAAAATATGGTGGAGTCAAAATTTTAATTTCCCCTTTAATATCATACCTATATGCTCCATGGAAGTTTATGGAAGGAGTACACTGAGCTGGACAATACATTGATGCTGGCGCTGCTATCAAAATTGTAGAAAACTGGTAGCCTGTTTCACTAATCACTACTGGAGTTATGGAGTCTGTGCATACTCTCTATATTCTGCAAATGTTAAACCAAGAAATTAAATGAACTCCAAGTTCATCGTGTTTGCACCATGAGGCCGCCGGCAGCTAGGTTCGCCAGTTGCCAACAACATACTGAGATCAGATGCCTGGGATTGCTGTTGCTTCTGCACTAATATGTTGCCAGATTAATATAGGCCAGTGGTGACAACGCTCAAGTCCTGCTCCATTCTCAGGCGTCGCTCCACAAGCTGGACAATAGAACGTCAGAACCCAAGCTATAGTCTAGCTAGAAGTTCCATGTATTCAAGGTAGGCAAACGGGTTCTCTAGCTTGCAGGCCTTGCCGTCATGCCCATGTATTTTATCTCTATCTTTCTTTCTGATTGACAATTGCGCTAAAACTCCTGATGCATCCTATCCTTATTATAATCTCTCTCGAAGGGATGCCATTGAACTCAAAGCTACTCCTTGAAAGTTACTAGTCAGTAACTCGGCAAACTCTTCACTTATATATACTCATCCTATTTCAACTAGACTATTCCATACTAAAGGAGGGCGTGCATTTTCTTCTCTTCTTTTAATTTTGAGATCTGTGAATTCATTTATTTTGCCTTTTTTGCCTAAGACGTTGAATCAGCCACTCACCCAACCAAGCTTTTATATATACGGCTTACGGTGTGGTGACGGACATTGCTTCCATGATATTAAATGAAATTATCACTCATGAAAAACGCTCATATGGCGAATGAGTACTCCCTCCTTTCTAAATTATAATAAATTTTTTGCTTTTATAGATATCTTGCTTCAACTCTTATCTAGACATAGTGTATCTACGTGCATATCAAAATCTAAAACCCAATACATGTAATTTTAGAATGAAAAGAGTAATGAATAAAAAACCAGTAGTGGGACACATTTATGAAGTAAGAAACACTACCGGCACGCTATCCAGCACACACAAGAAACAATTTTCATGTTTGGAGAGAGCGGGTAGTTTCTTACCCATTTTTTTGTTGAGCCACAATCGGACCATTCATTTTTTTATTTTTAATCCATTTTCCAAAGTAATTCTAAACCCAACACTGTATGGAAAGTATATCACTCACTAACACTTTTTGCCGCGCCACCCATGGTAGTGCGTCAAATACACTGTGCCGCGCCATGCATGCCGGCGCGGCAAACAGTGCCACCGTGGCCCGCCGGATCCAGGCAGCTGACGTGGCAGGTGACGTGGCAACCCTTTGCCGCGCCATGCATGCCATGCGCGGGCAGGGCTTTGCCGCGCCCGGGGGGCCGATGGCGCGGCAAAGCGGGTATAAAACCCGGCAGGGCCCCTTTCCTCTTCCTTCCTCCCATCTGTTTCCTGCCCGAGCCGGGCGTCGCCTGCGTCCTCCAGGGGCACCTAAGGGGTTGCCAACCCCCCTTCTCCCTCGTTCCCTCCCAATCTACATTGGGAACGTTGTGGTGAGCTCCATTCGTCTTGTTTTCTTGCTTTCCTAGTTAGTTTGAGGTAGTTATTGGTTTCATGTTTGTAGATATTTGTTGCATTATATATATGGTTTGTGTTGTTCTTGTGCGTTACAATTAATAGTGCGTTGGCCAAATATCTTAATAATGTGTTGAGTTTAGATGGGAGAATGGTATCGAGAGGACTTGTGGTGGAAAAGAGGTCGTCCAAAAGAATTCTACTATGAAGCGTCTAGCAAGGACTTGTGGCGGAAAAGAGGTCGTCCTTATCTCTGAGCACTAACTTGTTCATTTTTTTGCATGTAGGGATTGGATGTTCCGGTGACTATGCTGCAGAGGTTGCCTGTTCGAGGTACCTGTAGAAGGTGGCCGAGGATGCGGAAAAGAGGGCAGCGCACGAAGACGCAGCGCACGACGATGATGATGATTCGAGGCTTAGCGAGCTGATCGCTCTAGCCGAGGCTGATTTGCAGGCTGATAAGGACAACGATGATTCGAGGCTTACTGAGCTGATTGCTTTAGCAGAGGCTGACTTGAAGGCCCAGGCAGATGAGGATGCCTTTATGTCACAGGTGGCGGATGAGGTGGAGGCCGCTTACTACAAGCAAAAGGCATATGAGGCTGAAGTTGGCAAGAGTAGCCGAGGCAAGGAGGTTCCGGTAGAAGATTGGGATTCAGATGACGAGTTGCTTAGTGATGTTCCATCTGACTACTCAAGTTCTTTGTAGGCACGGATTCGGTGCTATCATGAACTCTAGGTCTTTGTTCTATGACATTTGGTTGTAGCGTATTTGACTTATGGTATTTCATGTAGCGTGTGCTCATTGTAGCGTGTTCTTTGTTATGGTGTTTGTGGTTAGTACTATGAAATGTGTCCGTTAAATTGGGTGACACATAAGGAAACTACGTAACATTCGTACTCTCCGTACTCGACAGTATAGTCACATCGAACTACAAAATACAGGCCCAATTTACTTGCATTTGCAGATTGCCGCGCCAGTGGGGCTGGTGCGGCATAGTTCTTTTGACGCGCCATGCTCCACGGCGCGGCAGAATCGCACTGCCGCGCCAAGCCCCATGGCGCGGCAAAGGCTCAGTCCAGTGCTGGAAAAGCCAGCAAATCCTTAAGCGTTTCACAGTCAAAGGCTAAAGTAGGACATAGAACAGGTAATGTAGGACAAGGGTAAAGTAGGACATAGAACAGGTAAAGAAGCACGACAGCTAAAGTAGTTCAGTTTTCCACATAATACTAATGGTTCATGGCGCACAATGAAGTCGTATTGACGACACAAATCATACAAGTCTTTCATTATTACATAATTTGTCCGATACTTGGTGCTCACATCTAGGATCCCTAAATCAGCAATCTAGTTGGGGGTCTAGGGGTTCCGTGGACATCTATGTCGCTTCGGATTCGACAGCTGCATGTTGGGAGTGTACGCGACATCCGTGCGGTCGCGTTGGCGTCCAACCCTGCGCATCTGCTGTGCCTGTCCAATGTCCTGCAAGTGTATGGTAACATTAGTTAGTCAAAATTTATAAAACCATTGGGCATTATCAGTGTTCTCAAGTCATTATACGTACCTCGGCCTCCTCCTGAGTGGGAAGTGGCGCTTCTCCTAGCTGTGACATCCCAACAACTTCCACAGGCCACGCACACCTGCCTGTGTTGCCGCTGTCCGGCTGCACGTACGGCAAGTTGTCCCAAGCTGAGTTGACCACTGGCACCTGCTGAACGTGCTGTGTCCCACTAGTACCTTGCAATATTAGTAGTTACTTTTGTTAAGGATTGTTTAAGTGAATAATGAACTAAACTTTGTGACTGATAAACTACCTGGCCGCCTTCCTCGTATCCCCCTGTGAACTGGTACCCATGTGCACCTTGGTCATCGACGAAGTAGTCGTCAAACCAGTGTGCAGAGGCTTCTGAAGGTGAGCGAGGACATAAACTCACAGCTGTACCCTTGCCGTGGGGGGGAGGCGTTGTGCGCGCACCCAAAGTCCCTCCAGCAGGAGTGCCCGCTGAGCCTGCAGCTGTAGGCACGGAGCACGACTCAGGAACAAACTGTGGAAGGTCCTGCAAGTCTGGAGCCTCCCATGGTGTGTCCACGCACCCCAACTTCCTCGCCATCTTCCTACACCCCCTCTGAATTTTCTGTAAATCAAAGTATGTACATAGGCATGGTCAGAAGACGGGTTTTTAATCCCTTATTGTGTGAAATGAAGTGAGATGAATAATATATAATAACCTTTAGAAAAGCGTGCAGCGGGCCCTGTCGTTCACCACGGCACTCGTGCAGGAGTTTGGAGGCTTCGTTTGAGTACCTTGTCAGGTTTGTGGCCTAGAAACACAAAAAATTATTAACTAATGTAATAAATGGATACGTCTGAAGGTGAAATTACCAAACTTTACCACGTAAGTCTGAATCAGTGCCCTCTCTATTTCGTAGCCCATCCTTGTGCTGATGTCGTGATCATGTACTGTATCCCCCTCGTCAATCTCGTCGTCCAGTGGGTCATCGCAGTAGGGGGGTCTGATGTGGACGCGCATAGACCTGTGCAACCACTGAAGGTACTCCTCGAAGGCCGCCTGGTCGTAGGGCTCCAACTCATCTTGATCTTTGAGTTCCCTGTTCTCCCAAGTCAGCAGGTACTGCTGGTGCTTCGCCGCCCAATCCATGGGGTTCGGGCACCTTTGCCGCCGTTGCAAACACTACTTCAAAAGTACTCGTGTTTGGGCTTACTTGTGCAAGTCCATGCTGGTGCTGTAGAGAGGTGGTGGAGCTAGCGGCCTCTTTCCAAACTGGTGACGCACCCTAACCAGAAAGTGCATCTCCACCACCGCAAAGAAGATCATGGGCCCATCAACGCACCACTCCATCTTCTCCGAGCGTGTCCTGGGACTTAGACCAAGGTCCGCAATCCAAGGCTCTCCCATGTGACCTGTGAATTGAAGTTATCAGTTGTATGTAGCGATAGAGGCATCATCAACAATAGCGACATTACAACTTACATGGTGCTGGCCTAGGACCTCGAGCTGGTCACTGTAGTCCTTGTAGCGGCGCTGTAGTCTACCAGTGACTGCCTGTGCGTGCTTCCAAAGCAGAAGGGCACAGGGTCCCTTGTTCTCGTGGTCCCACTCCTGGAATTGGCAAGTGTTAGATTTCATGTACTAATTCAGTTTATGCAAAGTAACAAAAGTAGACGTGTGTACCTCCCATACTTCCACCAGAGGCCTCCCAACAGGCAGACACTCCCAGGACCAAATCTGGAGTAGGTAACAAGAGCCACCCAAGCAGGAAGAGAGCCTCTGCCTTGTGCAAGCGAGACACAGCTGTCGACACAGCCAGGCCAAAATAGCAGTCCCCCAACTGTATCCAGCAATGTTCTCCCATGGCTGTCTGAGAATCTGCAGGAAGCACCAGGAGATGGTGTTGCCTGACGTGTCTGGAAGAAGAAAAGCTCCAACGAAGTGCCACAGCCACACCCTCGCGTACTTCTCCACCACCTCGTCGGCTGCATCAAGAGGACACACGTTGAAGTTTTCCTTTAGCCACAAAGCATCCACCCCTGAAATTTTCCTACACATGGATAGATAAATTTAGTTAGTAAACACAACGTCATGCAATACTAAGCAATGTGCAAAGTACACTATTTATTTTCTAATACTTACTTGTTCCGCTTCAGTTTCTCAGAGTCTGGTGCAATGCCACAGAACTCCACCTCCTCGAGCCAAGTGTCGGTATCAAGCGTACCAGTGACTGGAAGGCTCCCCAACCGAAGGAAGTAGATGTGTGCCATATCCTGCAGTGTCGCGGTCATCTCGCCAAACCCGAAGTGGAACGTGTGGGTCTCCTGACGCCACCTGTCCACAAGTGCGGTGAGTAGTGACGGGTCGAGTGGAGGAAGCCCAGCATTGACGCACCGAGCAAGCTCGAGGAAGCCGACACACTGTTGACGGTCCTTAATGATCAAATCCAACCGTCAACTAATCTTCTAAAGTGATATAAAATCAATCCATCTACCTAGAGTAGGGCTTTAACTAACGAATTCCACGAGTTTTGGTGAATCAATGGTTTTGCAGGTAAACGCCGGAAAAGACACACTTTTGAGCTACACTGCAACGTAGAATGCCAGAATGGACACCACGGTAACACAGGAACATTCCAGAAGAGACAAGAAGGTACCACGCCGAGCCAGGGGCCCAGGGGCGGCTAGGCGACCCGGCCGGCCCCTCGACCGGCCGGGGGGGCCACCCCGGTTCGTGCCCCTGGTTCGCCCTTGTTTACTCCACCGCCTTTGAGGAACGATCTCCACCATCCGTCAAGGTCGGTTTGATCCAAGGGCTCACGTTGATTCGCCAGGGCTATAAAAGGAGAGGCACACCCCCCTGAGGGAGAATCCAAGAGAAGAAGAGAAGAGCTTTAGCGAGAAAACCTAATTAGGATTCTCGGAGGTGTCCCTTGAATGGATGACCTCTCGAGTTAGCATTCCAAGAGAGAGCTAGTTCTATACCTCTAGAAGCTAGTTCTTCAGAGGGAGAGAAATAGAGTTTAATAAATGAGCATTCCAAGAGACAGCCTTGTTTGCTACTCAGTTGGTTAAGTGTAGTTTAGAAGACCCTCACACATCTTCCTTTGGGTTCGATATTAAAACTGGGTATACTTATCCGGTGAAGTGCTACAACGTATCCGTGCGCTTGCGGAATTATTCAGTAGGCATTAGCAGATACCAACAAGCATTTCTGGCGCCGTTGCCGGGGAAGACATCGCTGAGATCACTCTGAACTTTTCTTAACCTGTACTATAATCTTATCTTATCTTTGTAGACTATCACTCTTTACCTTTTCCATTTCTCTTTACCTTTTCTATCCTTCAATGGATCAACTTAATTCCACGCCTATCTATAAATATAACTTCATGAGCCTACGCTTAGGGCTAGAGCCATCCGCAAAGCCAATCTTAGCCTCTGACTATAAGCTACGCCCATGTTTAATAGACATGGTCAGAAACCAATCTTTCTCAGGAGAAGACAATGCTAGCCCTTATTCTCACCTCAATGAATTCGAAAAAACCTGTGCGTGTTTGCGCATTAAGGATATGTCCGATGAGACTATCCGATGGAAGCTTTTTTCTTTCTCTTTGACTGGAGAAGCTAGACATTGGTATGATCTCCACGTTGAGAGTGTTAAAGGTGACTAGGAAGCATTATGTGCTGAATTCTGCCTTCAATTCTATCCTATTTCTAGGGTAGTGGATCTCCGCTTAGAAGTCCTATCCTTTAGGCAAGAGAAGAAGGAGGCTCTAATTGAAGCCTGGGAACGCTTTAACTGCTTAACTCATTCTGGACCTAGTCTATCCATACGAGACCCCGTCCTACTTCAACATTTCTATAAGGGTCTAAATAGAAAAACCACAAAATTCCTTAACCTTGCTTCTGGAGGATTATTCTTGCATATCACCCCTGATGTTGCAAGAAATGTCCTTACAAAAATTCATGAAAATGAAGCATCTTAAAGAAGCTAGTAGAGGAAGAAGATCCGATAGTTGATCAGGAATCCACACCTACCACATCTCAACCTGCAACTATCAACGTGCTTGAACCACAGGAGGAGGAAGAAGTTCCACTTCCAAAATTCATGCTCGAGATCGAGGATGATATATTTGCTGATTATGGAAACACCTTGAATTATTATGCTATTAGGAGACCACAGAAGACAACAAAGTCGTCACCTAGTAACAGAGTCTTAAATTCTTCTGAGGTGGCTTTCCTTAAGCAAAATGCTAAAGAGCTTGTGTCGATTATAAGCAATGATTGGTTGAATGAATCAGAGCTTTCCTCTGATATCATCCGAGTTGATTTTACATCAACCACTATACCTTGCCGAATCCACAAGGGATCTTACGAAGCATTATACAATCCTGTTGTGGGAGTTAACATCATGTCTGCAACATTTGCTCAAGATCTTTTAGAAGACATGCCCTTAACCCCAACAACAAAGTTTATGAAAAGTCCTTTAGGCCACCTTATTCCAAGTTTTAGAATTCTCTATGTCTTACCTATTTATGTCAAGGAGATAAGAGTTCATTTGAGCTTCTATGTCTTTGATGTTATAGAGTTTGACGTATTGATTGGGCAACCTATAGAGAGACTTTTGCAAGAAGGACAAGAAGGGAATTTGAACATTAGCCTTGGGAAGAATTTTAAACTGCCTATATCCATAACTCATGTTCTCAATAGTGAGACTGAGTCACTTCCTGAGCCTGATCCTATGGAAGAAGTCTTAGAGACAACCCTTGAATCATCTTTCGAACCGGATTTCGAGGATGATCCCGAACCACTAGAAGAGGAAGGAGATAGTGCTCTAGAACCTGACCCTCTAGATGAGTCTGAGGAACCACCTAAGCCTCCCATAGAGCTAAAACCCTTGCCTTCTAGACTTAAATATGCCTTTCTGAATAATGATCGAGAATCTCCTGTAATAATTAATGATAAACTCTCTAAGGAGGAGACCTTCCAATTGATCACAGTCTTAGAAAAGCATAGACCTGCTTTTGGCTATTCACTCCAAGATCTTAAAGGAATCAGTCCTGTTCTTTGCATCCATCGCATTCCTACAGATCCTGAGATAACACCCTCTAGAGAACCACAACGTAGATTGAATAATGCGATGAGAGAGGTTGTTAAGAAAGAGGTTTTGAAACTATTACATGCCAGGATCATATATCCTGTGCCACACAGTGAGTGGGTAAGCCCTGTGCAAGTTGTGCCTAAAAAGGGAGGCATGACAGTTGTTAAAAATGACAAGAACGAATTAATTCCACAAAGAATCATCACGGGATGGCGGATGTGTATTGATTACCGAAAGCTAAACAAGGCAACAAAGAAAAATCATTTTCCACTTCCCTTCATTGATGAGATGTTGGAAAGATTGGCAAATCATTCTTTCTTTTGTTTCCTTGATGGGTATTCAGGATATCATCAAATACCGATCCACCCCGATGGCCAAAGCAAAACCACATTCACATGTCCATACGGAACTTATGCTTACCGTAGAATGTCTTTTGGACTATGTAATGCTCCAGCTTCATTTCAAAGATGCATGATGTCTATATTTTCTGATATGATTGAAGTGATAATGGAAGTTTTCATGGATGACTTTTCAGTATATGGAAAAACTTTTGATAAATGCCTTGAAAATTTAGATAAGGTTTTGCAAAGATGTGAAGAAAAAAGCACCTAGTTCTTAATTGGGAAAAATGTCATTTCATGGTTAGAGAAGGGATAGTACTTGGACATTTGGTGCCCGAGAGAGGGATAGAGGTAGACAGAGCTAAAATTGAAGTAATTGAACAACTACCTCCTCCCGTTAATGTGAAGGGAATTCGAAGCTTTCTAGGTCATGCAGGCTTTTATAGACGGTTCATACATAATTTTTCGTACATTGCTAGACCTCTAACAAACCTACTAGCTAAGGATGCTCCCTTTGAATTTAATGATGCTTGTTTAAAAGCCTTCGAAACCCTTAAGAAAGCGCTCATCTCTACGCACCAATTATTCAACCCCCTGATTGGTCGCTACCTTTTGAATTGATGTGTGATGCAAGTGATTATGCTGTGGGGGCAGTTTTAGGACAAACTAAGGAAAAGAAACATTACGCAATAGCATATGCTAGCAAAACTTTGACAGGACCTCAAGTTAATTATGCAACTACTGAAAAAGAGCTTCTGGCTGTTGTTTTTGCTATAGACAAGTTTAGATCTTACTTAGTAGGAGCAAAGGTAATTATTTATACCGATCATGCTACTCTTAAATACCTGCTCACTAAGAAAGATGCTAAACCCCGACTCATAAGATGGATTTTGCTACTCCAAGAATTTGACTTAGAAAGAAAAGATAAAAGAGGAGTAGAAAACCCTGTTGCTGATCACTTGTCTAGAATGCAGTTTAAGAATATGCAGGAACTACCAATCAATGACTCTCTTCGAGACGACACGCTCTACGCCATCTCCGGTCGGATCCCCGTACGCGAATATTATCAATTTTATGGTTGCGGGGATATGTATCACCGTGGAGCGGATAGGAGAAAGCTTATTTATGAAAGTCGTCTACATATATGGGATGATCCTTATCTCTTCCGAGTATGTGCTGATGGACTACTCCGAAGATGTGTGCCTACTGAGGAAGGACTACAGATCATTGAAAAATGTCACTCATCACCATATGGAGGTCATTATGGTGCATTCCGAACCCATGCAAAGATCTGGCAAAGTGGATTCTTTTGGCCAACCATGTATGAAGACACCAAGAATTTCTTCCGAAGATGTGGAGCATGTCAGAGGCACGGCAATATCAACTCAAGAGATGCTATGCCCCTCACCAACAATCTTCGATCGAGCTCTTTGATGTCCGGGGAATCGATTACATGGGACCATTCCCCGAAGTCGCAACTATGAGTACATTCTAGTGGCAGTTGATTATGTCTCAAAATGGGTAGAAGCACAGCCCATGCAAAGTCGCCAATTCTACAAATTCCAAGAAGATGTTTTAGGAGACAATATTTCCAAGATTCGGTGTTCCAAGAATGGTGATTAGTGATGGAGGAACTCACTTCATTGACAAAGACTTTTGTAACTACTTAATGAAGCAAGGGATTCAACATCACGTGGCTACTCCTTACCATCCTCAAACAAGTGGCCAAGCTGAGACTTCCAATAAGCAAATCAAGAATATCCTACAAAATCCAGTTAATGAGATGGGAACCGCTTGGAAGGAGAAGCTACCAGACGCACTATGGGCATACCGAACTGCCTACAAGACACCTCTTGGCATGTCACCTTATCAGCTGGTCTACGGCAAGACCTGTCATTTGCCAATAGAGCTCGAGTTCAAAGCTGATTGGGCAATCAAGAAATGGAATATGGATCTCAAGGCTGCTGGAACAAAAAGAAAGATGCAACTCTCAGAACTAGATGAATGGCGAGAAAAAAAGCATATCATAACTCGAAGATCTATAAAGAAAGAACTAAGAGGTGGCATGATAAGCGAATCAAGAAGAAGAGCTTCAGTCCTAGAGATAAGGTGCTATTATTCAACTCCAGGGTGAGATTATTCGGACATGGAAAGCCACGAAGCAAATGGGAAGGACCATTCACGGTGGTAAATTCGTCATCACATGGAGCAGTGACACTTCAAAACCACGAAGGTACGTTATTCAAGGTAAATGGCCAACGTCTTAAAATTTTTCTAGAACCTTCTAGACCACCTGAGGAATTGGATGAAATTTATTTCTTAACTTTTCCCTAATTTATTAAAAATAAAAACCCCGTCATGAATCGGGTCGCGACGGGAGAAAATTTGGAGAGAAAATGGGCCGAGAATGCACCCCGCGAAAGGGCACCGAGAACCGGGCCAGGGTGGGACCGGCCGGTCCCACCCCAGACCGGTCGGCCTCCCCAGGTGCCGCCTCGCGGTCCGCCGCCTCTCGTTGCGAAGCTTGTTCCGTTAGAGTTCTGAATATTCGGCCGTGATCCGTATCCGCCGCCGCCTTATCGCGATAGATGCTCGGGATAGATTAGGATGGAATGACTCCTACCTCAAGGAACCAGGACTATGTAAACAAGCCCCTGGGGTCATTCTCCCCTCATCCCAAGAGCTTTCCTCTCTTAGCCCCAGCAAGGAAGCTCTCCAATCTCTCCATCTCCCACCAAATGGCCAACCCAAGCCTTCCCTACACCGTTGAAGAGCCGGAGGAGGTCCTCCCACTGGCGATCATCCCGCCAAAGCAGCTGGCGGTGGTGCCACCGAAGGCGATCGTCCCGGTGCCATCGAAGGAGGTCGTCCGAGCTCAACCTCAAGGCGATCATCCACTGGAGGAGGCGTGCTTCGCTCAATCCATCAGGAGGCCGACCATTGCGCCCCCAGCCCCTCGGCCGCTTCTCAGAGATAAGCCTCGCCCGCTCGGTCAGCCTAGCATCTCTCCCCCCCAGGGCACCAAGTTACTATCTGCAAGAGAGGGGGAGAGGCTGTTGGGTGTCACCACCAAGTTTGGGGTGGTGACTGGAGCGAAGTACACCACAGAGAAGGAGCGAGTGACTCTGGATGGTGTACGGGTGGATCCAAGCAAGGTCAAGTTCCATTCACCACCAAGAGCCAACCTGGAGGCGCCGAAGAAGAAAGCTAGAGCTGCACCAGTCCCTCGTCAGCCACGACTTTACCTAGCCACGCTGGAGACTAGGATAGATCTATAGGGCCGTACGCTGTCGGAGGTGCTCAACACCCTGACCACGGCTGTGCAACGCATAGCTAATCTAGAGCTGAAACAGGAGGAGATGCGTCTCAAGAATAAGGCGCTGAAGGCTAGGGTTGAGGAGCTAGAAAAGAAGGAATAGAGATAGAGATGTATAGGCACACGTGAGAGTCAGTTCTTTAGTTTGCTTAATTAGTTCATTAGTTAGTTTGATTAGTTCAATTAGTTAATTCATTCTTTCACCGTGTAATAAATGTGCCTCATTTATAATAAAGAATCAAGTTTTAGAGTCATCATCTCTCTCTAGGTATATGTTTTGTTTTGTCTCCACCTTGTCGTGCATAAAAGGAAACAGGAAACAAGTGTGGGGGAGACAACCAGTAAAGAACATAGAAGAACATCTACAGGAGCTAGGTACGCACTCCAAAGCACTCTCATTTATTAAACAACTGAGCTTAATTGAATGTCCTTTAATGAAACATGATTACACCTCAAGGATGAGTGGCTTAGTCATAACTTAAGGCAAGAATCACATAAATTCATCTCCTGTACACTTGCAGCTGTTGGGAACTCTTTATAGGGACCCCAATGCTTCTTAAGTTGTTGACAAGTATGAGATAGTAAAATATGAAAACCTGAATTTCTTTGCTTGAGTATTGGAGCATTTATTTCAAAAACACAAAAACAATAGCTAAGCTACTCCTCTGTGGTTTTAAAATACCTATAGAGCCATACATGATCATAACTTGCTACATAAGTTACTTATTTTGCACCGAGCTCTGTCGACTTTTGAGACCCGTGTTGTAGAGACTTATCATGATTTCAAGATCAAGATCCACTTACACTCCATATATGAACTACCCCTACACTGGGGGTAGGTGCAGTTTTTTCCATCCATATAGAAAATGTGCTGCTCTTACACTGAGAGTACGCACCCAAAAAGATTTTGGTAGGATTGTGTTCATCTATACTCTAACATTATCAGAAATCTCTGTCTTGCATAAAGTTTTCGTGCAGGATAACATGGGCTATGCAAAAAAAAGGAGAGTTGAAAAAAAATGGACAAGGGTCCAAACATTAAAAAGAATAAAAGGCACAAGGATGCCTAGCTCTCTAGAAAAGAAAGAAAAAGAAAAGAAAAATTCAAGATAGCCCATTGTCTCCAAGCACTCCAATTCAAGCAAGAGAGATATATCCTTCAAAAAAAGTATGAGCATAAGTAGAACAGGATAGCCACCATATATTCCACACACATGCACATCTTGATCTAAGAGTATGACACTTCTCTCCTTGGGACTCTTACGCTAGCTCAGCAACGTGTAAGGTAAGTATACTATTCCTTGCCAAACCTTCAAACTCCACATAAGCCTATTAGAGGTAGGTTGCAAGGAAGGGCATCACTCATGCCTAAGTGAGATCCACAAATACCACATATGATGAGTGATTTTTTAGAGAACCACATTGAGGAGCAGGTAAGCTACATATTTATTTCAAAAGTCTTAGAAAAATCTCCAATATTCCTAGCAGTGAGATAAAGGTAATCTGTTTGACTGTTCTACTTTTCAACTTCTCAAGTTGTTTGGTAGACACTTTTGAATCTCACAAAGCAGGAATCACCGAGGAATGAGCATATGTTGATCTCTTCGTCCCTAAAGCTATGTTCGATCCAACCTTTTCTCGAGGACGAGTAAAAGCCTAAGTGTGGGGGGTGTTGTTGACGGTCCTTAATGATCAAATCCAACCGTCAACTAATCTTCTAAAGTGATATAAAATCAATCCATCTACCTAGAGTAGGGCTTTAACTAAGAATTCCACGAGTTTTGGTGAATCAATGGTTTTGCGTGTAAACGCCGGAAAAGACACACTTTTGAGCTACACCGCAACGTAGAATGCCGAATGGACACCACGGTAACACAGGGAACATTCCGGAAGAGACATGAAGGTACCACACACCGAGCCGGGGGGCCGGGAGGCGGCCGAGCCGGAGGCCGGCCGGTTCGGCCTGGACCGCCGCCGATCTGGGGCCACACCGGTTCGCGCCCCGGTTCGCCCGATTTACTCCACCGCCTTTGAGGAACGATCTCCACCATCCGTCAAGGTCGGTTTGATCCAAGGGCTCACGTTGATTCGCCAGGGCTATAAAAGGAGAGGCACACCCCCCCTGAGGGAGAATCCAAGAGAAGAAGAGAAGAGCTTTAGCGAGAAAACCTAATTAGGATTCTCGGAGGTGTCCCTTGAATGGATGACCTCTCGAGTTAGCATTCCAAGAGAGAGCTAGTTCTATACCTCTAGAAGCTAGTTCTTCAGAGGGAGAGAAATAGAGTTTAAAGAGAAAGTTTTGGAGGAGTATCGGCCTGTCGGTGCTACCTCTTGTATCTGAGACTACTTTGGAGTCAACTTCTGTGTTCAAGTAAGTAACATTGTTTATTCTGTTTTGCTAGTTTATGACTCTTTTTGAGTACTTTAATCCTTGTAGCTCTTGGGTTAGAGTAGTATTCGTAGTGTAAGCGTGGTGCTTAGACTCCATTACTCGTAGATGTACCCTATTGTCCGGATTTGGTGGTAGCTCGCGGAGGTGACTTATAGCTCCGTTGAATCTTACTTATTCCACTATCCCGTCAGTAGGCCTAGCAGGAGAATAGTTGGTAGTTAAGTATAGTTACGTACGTGGCTTATCCTATCCAACACCCTAGTGAAACATTTTAATCATAATTTACTTGAGCCTGAACTAGAAACCCTAGTTGTCCCCTCTATATCCCTACCTTCTACAGCCTTGTTTGCTACTCAGTTGGTTAAGTGTAGTTTAGAAGACCCTCACACATCTTTCTTTGGGTTCGATATTAAAACTGGGTATACTTATCCGGTGAAGTGCTACAACGTATCCGTGCGCTTGCGGAATTATTCAGTAGGCATTAGCAGATACCAACACACGCCGTATGTACGACACGTAGCGTTCGTCCCAACTGTGCCCAAAGTGGGTCCGAACCCACAGAGGCACCAAGTACGCGAGGGCTGCCCCGTCAGAGAGGACGTGGGCTCGGTGAGCCTCGTCTAGCTCACTGTCTAGCACCGGGAACAATGGATGTGGAGCCATCCTGTTTCAACAAAGTGTAAACAAAAGTTAGACCTTGGTTAGTGACAAAGAGTAAAGCATAATATAACATGGACGAAGTAAATAGGACAAAGAACTCAGTAAGACATGAAAACAAGAACAAATTTAACATTAACACCAAGTAATAACGTGCATGGAAAATGGAACTTAGATGATATTAACTTTAACAGTGAAAGCACAACAATATTGCAGTAATTGCAGTATAGTAACAAAGCTAATAATATGAAATACCTGACTACTACTACCGCCACGAGGTTGCCGTCTGTGAAAGCGTGCATTGTGACCAGGTTCATGGCAAACAGAGCATAGATTCTGTGAACGAGTCTGATCAAAGTCACCACCACCATACATGTCAATTCCATATCCTCTCATGGCATCCATATCCCCTTTAAGACGCTTTTTCTTTCTTCTACCCTTCCCAAGTTTCTTTAAATCAGGATCCGGTGCATAGTCTTCGCCGTGATAAGGAGGCCATTGCGAGGGGTCAAGGTAAGGCTCAAAGGCACTCTGCCATATGTTGATTGTATTTTGCTGGAGGTATATAGGGGACATGTAACGTGGAGCATGGTAATCAAAACCACGCGCTCTGCATGCAGCGATCATGTGAGAGCAAGGTGCATGCATAATTTGAGGCACATTGCAGCTACATTCCACTTTCTGAAGATCAACACGATAGTTACAACCACCATAACGTTCCCCACCTAGTGACGTGCCTCCCTTGCCTCGAACATTGTAGATGAGCCTACTAGGTCCATATCCCTCAACGGTTTCCTGCACTGCCCATTTTTCTGCATTGTCTAGGCGATCAGTACCAGCCTTTCCCCAAGGACCTCTCTCGGTCATGCTTCATTGCGCAATTTCCCATCTATTCACGAAGTACTCATTGCACTTGCGAAAAGAGAACTCAACAATTCTAGACACCGGCAAAGCTCTAACTCCTGTGAACACACGGTTGAAAGATTCAGAGGAGTTCGTGGTCATGATGCCATATCTGAAACCACCCTCATCAAATGCTAGTGCCCACTTCTCCTTTTGGTCCATCTGTCCCTCAAGCCACTCCTTTCCTTCTCTGTTAAGCATGGTATCTAATTCTTTCTTTTTTTCATCAAACTCGTGCTTCGTACGAACACAACACAACGCCTTCACCTTTTCAGATACCTCTTTCTTCCTCTGACGACACCAGAAGTTGGCAGCAAAGTGGCATGTTGGTACTTTTAACGTCACTACTAAAAAGCAGAGATAAATCCTACCCCTAGCAACGACGTCAAAAGTAGTCGGTATATAATTACTTGTCATTAGCAACTAGCCACTCTTGAATTACTAACATTCCTAAACATGAAGTAGGTTGTCATCCCCAATTATATCGCTAGGAAATTATCATAGATTTACATTGTACTAATACAACTAGGCAGATAAAGATATGAATAAAATATGAATGTAAACTAATGGGTTCTGCAAGCGGACAGATAATTATACCGTTGTAGCATTTTACCTAGGGAAGTATCCAGGTTGTCGATTTATAATTATACCTCTGGGAAAGCTATGTAATAAACTATCATCTATCATATTCATGAGAAACTATATAGACTGAATAAACGATATTACCTAAGTCATATACTCTACTCATAACAGGCAGAGGTCACAAGATAAATAAAGATAAATATGGGTGATAGCATAATCATCAAGTATCATAATTAAGGATAATCATCAGAGCATCTTACTGGTCATAATCATAGCTAGCCATTAGATAAACTAGGAAGGTAAGTCTATAACTACGTCAATGAATAACTCTAATTAGTGTAACTACATCTAGTAATCATTGCTAAGTCAACCCTAAATCATCATTGCATGTAAAGAGGCATCAACTAATGAGGGTATTAAGACCTAGGTCACCTCCTTCGCGACCGTGCCCATACTAGTCCTACATACGGGGGGTGGACTACAGAGGAACTAACGTAGCTGTCACCTACGCAGACTGCCACATGTCCCGACATATCAGGGTGCACTCGCAGATAAACAAGACATCTAGACACCACGTCTACATATCGCCTATCATCTACCCATTGTACATATGGATAAACGCTATACGAGCAATTACATGAATTCAATAAGATCGAAGTAACTAAATCACACATATAATCAAAGTAGACAATGACTATTGCAATTAAGAACATATGAATCTATTTAGAGTAAAGTCTCCCTAATCTGAATAATGAATACAATAAAGTAATTAAGAACTAGATCTATTACCGAACTCTTGCGCTCCGCATGCAGGCCATGGGCACCAGATCCGATGAAGAACTAGATCTCCTCTACTTCTAATCTAGCTAGCTAATCCTATGAACTAGAAGGCTCTTGATGAACTTGAAGGCTCTTGATGCTTGATGGCTTGAGGCCTTGATGAATAATGAATTGGCTCTCTCCAGGGGGTCTACCCACATATTTATAGTCCGGTGGGATGCGCGTGCGCCGCAGGATCAAACCGACGTAATGTAGGGCTGAGATGCATCCTTCGAGGCGGTGGAGGAACATTCCAGAAGCAGGAGGGCAGAAACCCTAGGGGGCGCCGCTCGGCCCTAGGGTGGGGCCGACCGGCCCCACCTGGTGGTGGCTCGCCCTCCCGTCTCTTCGGGTGTCTTCTAGATAGTTTCTGAGTCTTCCCGTGTGATCTCCCGTGGCGGATAAGTTTCGTGGTTATTTTGCGCTAGAATCCCTCTTTTTCAGCTTTTCTGAAAATCACCTTGGAAAATACAGAATATGCAAAACTCATGGAATTTGTCAGATAAAGCCCTAGACTAGTGTGTTTTCATGTTCTCCTTCGGGTAAAATGTCCTAGTAAATGTTGACGCTAACGAGTGTCAACAATACCCCTATGCTTACCTTTTGCCAGTCCCTTGGCAAACAAACTAAGCCTAGTTGATATTGTATTTAGATCAGGAGTTGCTACAATGTCATTATACTTTCTAGTACACATGCTTTCAAACGAAAATTTCCTCCAGATCAAACAATGTATATTCTAATCTTCAAACTTACTCATTTCACCTGTAATATGGGGCTTCACAGCTTTTGCATAAGTCTTGAGCAATCGATAGATAGAACAATCAAGCTAAGTGCTACGTCTCAAATTCTTTGCAATACTAACATTCTGGAGTTTTTCAAAAGTTTTCAGAACAAAACTCAGAGCTTAATTGTATGACACCCTCAAGTCTCTCAATGTATGTGGTATTTGTGGTTCTCTCTTGAGGCATTAATGTTGTTATGCCTCCTCTAGCTAAAGGTATATATAGTGGAGCTTATAGGAGTGGCATTAACAAGGATAGGCATACTTGCAAAACATGTATTGTAAAGTCAACTAGTGGATCCACAGAGAATCGAGGCATACAATCAAACCAAGATGTGCATGTGTATGTAATATGGTGGATAGGTGCATATGTGTTATTTATGGCTAACTCATATTTCTACTTTTGCTCTTTTGGGAATGACTCTCTTTTAAAACTATTCTCAGGAAAGACATGGGCTATCTTTATTATCTCTTTTTATTCAGGGAGGCGGGTATCTAGTACCCATTGTTTTAATTGCTGGGACACTTGTCCATCTTTTACTCCCCTTTTCTTTCTTTCTTTCTCTTTCTTTTTCTTTTCTCTCTTTTTTTTGCATAGCCACATGCATCCTTTGAATACAATAAATGAATCGAGAGATATAATCAGGACTTAGAGCATTTAAAGACAGGGGTTATCCTATAGGGTGGTTGTATCTTTTTGTGTCCTCTCCCAGTGTAGGAGGTGAACATTTTATGATGAACATGTATGAAAATATGGTGAATGATTGCGATTACTCCTAAGATAGGAATAATGCATATGTGGACTGGAGTGGGTAAGTGTTTCTTGGTTTTAAAAGTATGACAAGACTCTCATAAGGTATACAATACAAAGTTGATGAACTCAATGCAAAGCAAGTAGCTTAAATGTGAAAAGGTTTTCCTATCCTCTAAGATATTAATTCTGGCCTTGGTAGGAATTCACATTTGTCATACAAGAGCTCATCATGTAAATTTTAGATTTTCAAAATAAATCCTCCAGAACTTAGCAATGCTTAGGAATAAGATAAATAGCAGCTCAACCTTCATGAATCATATCAATCAACTACCTAGACTTAGCGCAAGCTTATGCCTCCACAATTAAGGTTTAGAATAAATTCTCCAATTAAAACAACAATGCTTAGGGCCAGGGAGATTTTAAGTTTGGCAAGTAGGTACCTGTAAGCATTCTAACAGAGCAACTATTCATCATCTCCAAAACAATTTTAATGTTCATCAATTTTAATTAGCTCTAGTCTGGACTAACTTTAAATTATACTCTAATAAATATTGAACTAATTATTTATTTAGTTTCATCGATTATATATTTTTTTTATGGTTTTGTATTAAACTCCTAACAAAAGACTCTATGACTTTGTGGACCTTCATGTGCCCACATATTTTTGGTATTTTAAGACTATTTATAAAGTAGACTCGAAAATCGCTTAGGTGTAGTCACCGATAACTAGGGGATGCTCCTCCCCAAAGCTGGATGATTGCAATATCTGATGTAGATGTCTTTCAGAGCGAGCTAGCCAGTAACGAACCCGGTGGTTGCCACTGATAGTCCCTCTTCTTGCTATGATGTTGTTCCTGCATAAATACTCCACAAAAAGAAAAACCAAAACTCGAGGCTCGAATTTAATACTTGGGTTAGCGGTCAGCCAAAGAGTAATTGATCACCTTTATGAGTTATCTTTAATGTTGTCTAATTTAAGCGGGATTTCACTTCTTTTTGAATTTTCTTTTTATGATGCAGGAATTTAAATATAGATTCTATATTTTTTGTCATTTTCATTTTATGCCACCACAATGGATATTCCTTCGGAGAATACCATAGGGTATCCACATGGGGCTTT
Source organism: Chrysopogon serrulatus (assembly GCA_015844335.1). Lineage (NCBI taxonomy): Eukaryota > Viridiplantae > Streptophyta > Magnoliopsida > Poales > Poaceae > Chrysopogon > Chrysopogon serrulatus. Next base: position 161,228 of record JADLZL010004798.1, on the reverse strand, counting down.
ATGATGCCATGAATAATGCAGTAAATATTTTTATTATTTTATATTTTAACATGTAAATAAAATTATGCTACTAAATAAATTATGAATGCATTTAATGAGATAACTACCATTCTAACCTTATGGTTAGGGTACGGAATTTATAGTCTACCGACAGGCCTTAGACAGAGATGAGCACTTACTTAGTGGGTTCATCGTCTGAGGTAACCTCAGTAAACTCCCCATCTCGTGGTGATGCGTCGCGTGCCTCCTTCCATCTTGCTTCGGTCTCTTTTGCTTCTTTCTCTTCTAGCTCCTGCTCTTCATCTTTGTTTGCCTTCTCCCACGCTTCTAATCGTGCTAGGATCTCCTGCTTTTCTTCCTTGGCGATCTGGTCCATCCTTTCAGCTTCTTCTGCCCAGCTACTCCAGTGAGGTACTTGCTTGTTCTCTTCTTGCTCTGGGAAGCGATCTTCATATTTTACAACCTTGCCAGGAAAGTCTTCCCATCCACAGTGAGGCTAGGCAGCCTGCCGGTGTGCTTGGCGTCTTCTCCTGTTGCGTTGCTTCCTGATCTGCTCATGGTTATTTAATGTTCTGAATTGACAGCGTATCTTTTCGATAGGTAGGTTGAAGTGGATGTGTCCGAACCCAATGTAGATGTTGGCGTTGGCTGTGTAGAGGAACGATCTTCCCAAGAGGATCGGGGAATCATCGTTTCCCTGCATGTCAAGAACTAGAAAATCTGCAGGTATATATTGTCCTTGAATTCTTACCGTGACATCCTTGACTACTCCTTTAGGAAATCTTAGTGATTGATCTGCCATCTGCAACTGAATACATGTTGGGTATAAAGGTAAATCAAACAATTCATCATATACCTGTTTAGACATTACGTTGCAGCCTGATCCAGTGTCACAGATGGTGTGAGGAAAGGTGGTGTCTTTGATCGTGCATTCAATGATTAGGACACCTGGATCACCTCTCTTGATTGGAAATGGCTTAGGTAGCATGTGATCATTTTCAGTGTTCAGAACAGTGATTAGTTGAGTTGTCTCTTCAGGTGCATGCTTGGTCCTCCTCCATCTTCTGTTGTTTCTATTGTTCTTCTTCTTCGGCATTGGTTGCTGTTCTTGCTCTTCTTGTTGTTGGAGTTGCTTCGGGGCTACAGGAGCTTTCAGGATGCGGTTCTTGAATGTGAATCTCTCCTTCATGTCCTTGATGGATAGGACGATCTTGGCGTACTCCGCGTAGATGATGGCTTTGGTTGTGCATAGAAATGGTCTGCCCAAAATGATGGGTGCCTTCTCATCTACTATTGTCTCCATGACCACGAAGTCAACTGGGACATATGATTGCCCCAATCGAATGACAACTTCTTCTAGTACTCCCTCAGGGTAGCAAATGGATTGATCTGAAGCTGTAAATGCATATTTTTGTACAACAAAGGATCATTTAATATTTTCTCATAGATTACCTTGGGCATGATGTTGACACTTGCGCCGAAGTCACAGATAGCCTCTAGAAAGCTGTGGCATCCTATTGAGATAGAAATGACAGGTCTTCTAGGGTCTCCCATCTTCTCTGGTAGAGAGTGGTCAATCCACTGTATATCTGTAGGCTCAATATGGTATTGGGTTGTACTGTGAATATCAATAAGGTTAGCAGTTTCTAAATCTTCTGGTTGGTCTGGAATCTTGCCTTTCTCTAGTGGAGGTACAGCAGCAGCTAATTGAGCTAATTATGATTCTAACATTTTATTGAAGCTATGCTGATTCTTTATGGCAGAAGCAAAAGTATCCATTCTAGCATGTATGTTTTCTAAAGTTTTATCATTTGATGTTAGCTTCCTAGTCATTTGATCTAGCAGTTTGGATTGACTAGTAACTAATTCTCTTAAAGGCAGAAGGTTATAATTATTAAAGTTGTTACCTTGATAATTACCTTGTCGAGGTTATTGGTTCCACCCTTGATTTTGTTGAGGACGATAGTAGGTGTTGTTGTTGATGAAGTTCACATCCTCTTGCAGTGTAGGGCAACAGACAGTTGAGTGCCCATAGTCTCCATATTCTTCACATGTCATATAGGAATCATTGACGTGCATGACTTCCTTCTTCTCTATGTCGAGCTTCTTCATGATGAGGTCTAGCTTGGCAGTGACCATGTCAGCTTTCTTGAGATGATGGATTCCTCCTCCCTTCTTGCGAGGCTGAGTACGTTCTTCATTGCATGTTGAATTTGAGGCCATCTTCTCGAGAAGTGCTTTAGCATCAGAGAGCTTTAGTGACAGGAAAGCTCCCCCAGCTGCAGCGTCAATAGACTCACAGGTGCTAGATATGAGCCCGTGATAGAAAGTCTGCATTAACAGCCACTCCTCTATCCCATGATGAGGATAGTCTTCAATATAGTTCTGGAATCTTTCCCATGCTTCAGTGAATGATTCATCATGTTGTTGTTGGAAACTTAAAATCTTCCCACGCAGAGCATTGGTTTGGCTGTAGGAAAGAATTTTGCTAGGAAAGCAGTTGAGCATAGGTCCCATGTAGTGTGCTTATCTTTGTTGATGTAGAACCACTGCTTGCCTTTCCCCAATAATGAGAACGGGAAAAGACGGAGAAAAATAGCATCTTTTGATACTCCTCTGATTGTGAAGGTGCTGCAGATCTCTAGAAAGTGTTGTAAGTGTGCACTTGCATCTTCATGTCCTTTTCCACAGAATTGGCTGGCTTGAACCATGGTGATGAGAGCAGGCTTGAGCTCGAATCCATTCTCCCTAGTGTTGACTGCTGGTCCAGTCCGGATGTTTGCTGTTGTTGGGGCAGAGAACTCTCGCAGTGACTTCTCAGCCATGTCTTCAAACACAGGAGCTAGGTTTTCACCTAAATGCTCTTCTGCTTGTTCTTCTACTTCTTTAAATTCTTCTTCCAGTGTTGGAGCTAGCTCCTCCGAAGAGCTAGCTTGAGCAGCAGAGGGTGTTCTTGATGGTGACTCGAATTTGTCCCTTGCTTCTACAAACCTTTTCTTTCTAAGGAGTTTCTCTGGATCGTCAGTAAAGTTCTTTGGAAGAGAAAAAGCATTCATTCATCACCCTGCATAAGATAAGAAAATGATAACAACGAAGGGTGTACCTGATAGAGTTAGAGATCGATTGGTAATACGACTTTATCCATGTGTATATAGGTTATCAATATATTCTAAGTTTATTGTGCCTTCCCCGACAACGACGCCAAAAATGCTTGTTGGTACTTTTAACGTCACTACTAAAAAGCAGAGATAAATCCTACCCCTAGCAACGACGTCAAAAGTAGTCGGTATATAATTACTTGTCATTAGCAACTAGCCACTCTTGAATTACTGACATTGCTAAACATGAAGTAGGTTGTCATCCCCAATTATATTGCTAGGAAATTATCATAGATTTACATTGTACTAATGCGACTAGGCAGATAAAGATATGAATAAAATATGAATGTAAACTAATGGGTTCTGCAAGCGGACAGATAATTATAATGTTGTAGCATTTTACCTAGGGAAGTATCTAGGTTGTCGATTTATAATTATACCTCTGGGAAAGCTATGTAATAAACTATCATCTATCATATTGATGAGAAACTATATAGACTGAATAAACGATATTACCTAAGTCATATACTCTACTCATAACAGGCAGAGGTTACAAGATAAATAAAGATAAATATGGGTGATAGTATAATCATCAAGTATCATAATTAAGGATAATCATCAGAGCATCTTACTAGTCATAATCATAGCTAGCCATTAGATAAACTAGGAAGGTAAGTCTATAACTACGTCAATGAATAACTCTAATTAGTGCAACTACATCTAGTAATCATTGCTAAGTCAACCCTAAATCATCATTGCATGTAAAGAGGCATCAACTAATGAGGGTATTAAGACCTAGGTCACCTCCTTCGCGACCGTGCCCATGCTAGTCCTACATACGGGGGTGGACTACAGAGGAACTAACGTAGCTGTCACCTACGTAGACTACCACACGTCCCAGCATATCAGGGTGCACTCGCAGATAAACAAGACATCTAGACGCCACATCTACATATCGCCTATCATCTACCCATTGTACATATGGATAAACGATATACGAGCAATTACATGAATTCAATAAGATCGAAGTAACTAAACTAGACATATAATCAAAGTAGACAATGACTATTGCAATTAAGAATATATGAATCTATTTAGAGTAAAGTCCCCCTAATCTAAATAATGAATACTATAAAATAATTAAAAACTAGATCTATTACCGAACTCTTGCGCTCTAGACAGACGCCAGGGGCTCCAGATCCGATGAAGAACCAGATCTCCTCTACTTCTAATCTAGCTAGCTAATCCTATGAACTAGAAGGCTCTTGATGAACTTGAAGGCTCTTGATGCTTGATGGCTTAAGGCCTTGATGAATAATGAATTGGCTCTCTCCGGAGGGGTCTACCCACATATTTGTAATCCGGTGGGATGCGCGTGCGCCGCAGGATCAAACCGACGTAACGTAGGGCTGAGATGCATCCTTGGAGGCGGTGGAGGAACATTCCAGAAGCAGGAGGGCAGAAACCCTAGGAGGGCGCCGCCCGGCCCCAGGGTGGGGCTGGCCGGCCCCACCTGGTGGTGGCTCGCCCTCCCGTCTCTTTGGGTGTCTTCTAGATGGTTCCTGAGTCTTCCCGCATGATCTCCCGTGGCGGATAAGTTTCGTGGTTATTTTACGCTAGAATCCCTCTTTTTTAGCTTTTCTAAAAATTACCCTGGAAAATACAGAATATGCAAAACTCATATAATTTGTCAGATAAAGCCCTAGACTAGTGTGTTTTCATGTTCTCCTTCGGGTAAAATGTCCTAGTAAAAGTTGACGCTAATGAGTGTCAACATGGCGCATACACCACTGATGCACTAGGGGAGGATGTCCTTCAATATGTTCCTCCGTAGCACTTAGTAGGCCAGCATGACGATCCGATATCAAACAAATCTTCCTAGAACATCCAAGCACATATACACGCAGAAGACACATGAACCATGACCAAGACTCAAGGTTCTCACCCTTAGCCAATGCAAATGCCGCAGGGACTATCTGATCCTCCGGATCCACTGAAGCTGCCATCATCAACACACCTCTATACTTGCCAGTCAAAAAAGTGCCATCAACAAGTATCACCGGATGACAGAACTGGAAGGCAATGGCGCACTGCTTGAAGGCCCAAAACACACGTCGCAAGACACGCTTCCTTGCGCCGGTTTCAGGGTTGAAGAAGTACCTATTGTCGGGGTCTATGAACCACTTCATGCCAAGGTTGTAATGACACATTGCACATAATATCTGGGGAACGTGGTTGTACGCTTCTTTCCAACTACCCCATCGAATTGCAAGTGCAATCTGTTTCGCTCGCCAAGCCTTCCCATACTTCACCTCGTAACCAGTGGATCCAAAAATGGATCGAATAAGTAGTGACACCGAAACATCAGCATCTGCATCAACAAGATACAATATGCGACGAGCAAGATAACTTGCCGTGAGCTGCAGATGAAATTCCTTGCCCTTGTTTGATAGACATGTGTGTGGTCGCACCAATTTAGTAATCTTCCACTTTCCATCGCTCTGCCTCTTCCTGGCATTGAGCCTCCACAGACAATCGGCCTTACATATCACATGGTACCTAAGCTCCCTGTCAGAATGAGTCACCGTGTACGGCCTATGATGGTGCGCTGCATAGTCTTGAAGAAATAGCTTCAACTCCTCCATAGTATTGAACATCATCTTCTCATGAATAATGGCACCATCAGGACCAACAAACTCATGCAATGGTCGGTGGCACATCTGCAAGCCTGTGTCACACACTGCCATATGGGCCATACTCACATCCCTGTACGTCGGAATGGCACAAACAGGAACATTGACAGAGTTTAGCTGACGTAACTCAGACTCGCTGTAAGGTGGTGGTGGAACAAACTGCTGTGCTACCGTGAGCCGCTCCCATGAATCATAACGGACTTCATCGTCTTCAACTTCATGTACTAGTCTATCTTGTACCATCGGCATCTGTGGTTCAAGTACATTATGAGGACGCACCACAGCAACTGGAACAGCAGCAACTGGAATAGCAGCAACTGCAACAGCACCAACCGGGATTGGATGAGCCAGCGTAGGAGCAACCGGCATGCCATGACCTACCACATCAGGGAAAATAGGAGCTTGGCAGAGTATGTCACGGTCATCATCAGAATCATCAGAATCACTGCTATCGTCCTCTTCAACAATAGTTGCCTCCCGTTGCACCTCATCTTCTTGCTCGAAGTCATTGACATCAAAATCATTTGATATATAGCCTACTGGCCGTGGAACCTCCTGAGTCAACTGACCATCCAAGTCCATATTAGAGGGGGCTGCATCCACATCCACACAAAAGTCTGCCTCCTCACCCGCAGAGTCATCATATGCATTCTCATCCATCTTTCGCAAACCATCTTCCACCACAACCTCTGCCGTTGTCACATTTGATTCGGCAACCAGCCTTACATATCGCTCCCAAAAAGCCTAGTTGTGCAAAGGCACAAACAAGTAGTGGGGCCTAGTCTTCCCGCTATCATACCTACCTTTCAACTTGAAATGACCATCAAACTTCTCCTTCACACACAGCACAAGGTCTCTAAGACTAGGAGGTTCATCAAATAACTCCCATTCTTCTGACATGTCCTCAAACACACCATCTTTGTCCCTAACACTTCCTCCATACACCAACCGCACTACACTGTCCATTTACACAACAATCCCAATATATTCTATTAGTTGTTGTCACCGAAGAACTATATATTACACTTAATAATAACCTGTCCACACCTAACTTAAATGAAATATATTTCATTACACATATTATACCAATAACTAATTTACATAACCTAAATACAAACCTAAATATCTAAGTACTCACACATTATATTAGCTAATTTATAAAACCGAAAACAACCTAACCACATAACCACTACCAAAAAATCTAATACTAACTAAATTATATAACCTATTTACACTATCTAATAACTATAACTAACTAATGCTAACTGAACTATGAACTAATAGAGTGTTTTACACTATCAATTTGCAAACACTCATTGAGTTGGGACAAGTTTTTACCTTCACTACTTCACCAGCGAGCAACAGCAATGAGCAGCAGCAGCAAGAAGGGCGGATAGCGGGAGCGACCACCAACAGCACGGAGGGCCGGGCTTGCGAGCAAAGAAGACGGACGGCCGGCCTGCCCCACGCCCGACCGGCAGCCGGAGAAGGCCCCCCCCAACAAAGGCCCGTCAGAATAGTGCGGGGCGGGCGGAAGGGCGGGTGGCCCTGCTGAAGGGGGGGGGGGCGGCGGACTCCTGGCGGGCGGCGCCGCCGGACGACGGCTAGGCTGAAGCTAGGCGGCGATGGCTGGACGACGACGGGCCGGGCGGCGGCGGGCCGACCGACGGGCGGGTGGCGAATCCCGCACGGGGGCGGCGGATCCTAAGGTCAAGGGCGGGGGGGGCGGATCCCAAAGACGGGGCGGATCCGGGAGGAGCACGGCGGCGGGCGGCCGGAAGAGCACCGGCGGGCGGGGACGGGCCGGAAACGGTGCGGCGGCGGATCGGGAAGAATGAGGGAGAGAGAGAAGGAAAGGAGGCGGTGCCTTTACCCCGTCTTTGCCGCGCCATCGGCTCTGGGCGCGCAAAAAGCCTCTACCGCGCCCGGCATGCATGGCGCGGCAAAGGGTTGCCACGCCACCGCCACGTCGCCTGCCCAGATCCGGCGGGCCACGGTGGCACTGTTTGCCGCGCCGGCATGCATGGCGCGGCACAGTGTATTTGACGCACTACCTTGGGTGGTGCGGCAAAAAGTGTTAGTGAGTGAAATACTTTCCATACAGTGTTGGGTTTAGAATTACTTTGAAAAATGGATTAAAAATAAAAAACCTTAGCAGTACCATCCACGTTGGTCGCTAGATCTGCCACTACTGCAGAACACACAAATTAAACTCTGCTGGCTCGTCACTCTCAGGTTTGCTAGAGCCAGTAATGATGAGTCTTCGCTACCATGCCACAGATTATTATGCAGAATCTATACTTGTCTGGTATTCTATTAAATCCGGGCTTTGGTGATGCCAGATGCAACGCAGTTAGGAGCCTTGGTGGGTTCGAGTGATATGTTAGTGGCTGTTGTGAGAATCTGAAATATTGTTTCTTCCTCGCGGCAGACTATGATGCAGTTCCGAGTGAGTTTTGGGGCACATTCTTTTTCAGTTGTGGAGCGAAATCTGGAGCAGCAACCACCCCCCTTGTGGCACAGTTGATTGGACTAAGATTCAATGCGAGGACGTGCTAATTGGAGAAGGGAGAGTTCTGCCACACGCCAAATGAATACGGTGACAACTTATGAGATTGATGGGCCCAAGGAGGATAGCAGGCCCCACGGCCCACCCTAGTGGGGCAGCGTGGGGGCGCCCCAAGTGGGTAGGGGGGGCGGTAGCTGCCCTAGCCGCCGCCACCGGCCGCCGCCGCATGCCGGGAGCTGGGGGCCCGTGCGGCCGCTCCCTGCCGTCATCGCCACTAGTTACCTTTTTATTGTTATTATTTAAAGAATTAAGATTAGATAAACTGGAAAGTCCGTCTTCGATAAAGACTTTCCCGTTAGAGTCCAATCGGGACTATAAGTAATTGACCATTGTAATCGGATCTAATCAAGAAAGTAATTGGGGGTAATTCCCTTTATTTCTAATCTCCCGTGCCTCCTCTCCTCCCCACGCGCAGCCTCCTCCTAGCGCCGCTGCCTTGCCCGCCGCCATCGCACGCTGCCGCTGTGCTGGCCCCTCCTCTCTCCTCTCCTCCCAATCTACTAGCCCAATTCACCCCCCCACTGCGTGTGTTACCCTAGATGTTTCTAATTAATGTGGAAAATTCTAGCATTTATCTTTTTTCTTAGCGCATCTAGAGAGAATTAACGTGGAGTCTCTATTGAGGCCTCCAATTAATAATAGTAAGATTTCGCATTGCCATGCTATATTGTTGTGCTCTCATCAAGTTCTTATTATTTCGGATATTATTGTCTCTGTTCAACCCGGTAGCAAGTAATTTCAGATCACACCGCGTTCAAAGGGTGGGCAGCTAGCTATATATATCAGTGTAATAATAGGTAAACTGACATTTTACGCTCTTATTGATGTTCCCCCTTCCACCAGGTAGTTACATTGAAAAGATTATAATTACACATGGAGTACATACACATATGAGCTACCGAGAGCATATTATTACAATGTTTAATCTATACCCTGCAGAATGGCATTTTTTTTATAGATACAAATAGGGACTATTAAACAGAAATCACAGGACGTGGGCGTTGTTATATATGATAGATCGATAAGGAATAGAAGGGTATGTAACACACTCGTTTTTTAAGAACACGTTCGTTGACGTGTTTTTCATTATGAGGGGGGTTAAAATGTTTACAGCGGTAAACTTGCTACTGCCGCAAGCAGCAGAAACAAATAAAGTATTCACGCCGCAAGCAGCAGAAACAAATAAAGTATTCACGAACGCGACGCTTAGACAAGCTACAGTACACATACAAGGATGAGTTGACTGCATCACTGATGGAACCCGACTCGACACAACCGCGAAGAAGGCCAGTGCGAACCTCCTAATTGGACCAGCTAGCAGACAGCCAGGAGTCGCACCAGAAACTTGCCGATCTTTCCGTCGCCAACCACCACGAAGACTGACGCATTTTTAGCCAAACCATTGAGAATCATGTAAAAAGCTCATGATCGACGAGCTCCAAGCAACTGATGGTATTTGTACCAGTGACATTGCTGCGATAATTCTCACAAGATGGTGTGTATTCTCATTGTGTCTAAGGCTCAATCTCCTGAGCCTATGCAATATTGCCATTGCTCTGTTACTGCATAAATAATTGTCTTTCCGTGATTTTTTCTTTCACAGGTTTTTTATCCATTCTAAGGTGTAGCGCTTTATTTATATTTATACGAGCGTGTCTTATAGCGGACATTTATGCTCTCACTGTTTCGCCCACCATGAAGTTAGTTGGGAAAAATGTTTCAGTTGCATCTAATATATCTGTAATGCTGCATGCATGATGGTTCGAGTATATTAATTACTGATTGTTTTGGACAACATGTATGCGATGAACTGTGCTGTACGTTATGGTTAATGGTGATTGATTTGGCGTACAGTCCCAGCCATACAGGAGGGCTGAAGTAATGGGCATACACGTTGGCATGCTGAACTTAGTTTATCATTAGAACAATGCTAGCTGTGTGCTCTAATAATTGCTACCCATCATGGATTAGTCGTCCCTAAGATAATTCTGATCCGTTCGTTCTGTCCTTTCACAGAGTAATTATGGAAATCAAGAGATATAAGTGATGAAAAATTTTCTAAGATCATATACCACAGAGATATGTGCTCTTAAGATTATTCTCTGCCTATCATAGGCTTCAGAACATGTAACATTGAATTCCCACAGCAGGGTTTAGAGAAACAAGGATAGGTCAAGTCCTCGTTTGCGTGGGTCGTTGCCACCTGCGCGGTGATGGACGTCTCTCCTCAAGTCTTATCTCTTCCAGCTATGCCTTTGTTAAACGGAGAAGCACCAAAACAGGACGTGCATGGGAACTGCTTCGGACAAGCTACCGCAGAGGGCTTGCTGGCTGACAAATGCTTCTTTACTGTTCCAGCTTTTACAATTGCGCTGGATCTAAAGCTCCCGGTGCATCCCATCCCCACTGACTCGAATGCTTTTCACGGCCAGCACTACTACAAAAATCATTTTTGCTGGCACCTCTATTTTTTTCACAGTCGGTTCACTAAATCATGACGCCAGTACAAAAAATATGGCGGGCCCAACTAGAGAACCGCCTGTGTAAAACAGTTTACACAGGCGGCTCTCTTAAATCTGCCGCTTTGTAAATAGGTGTATTTACACAGGCGGTTTACAATTACAACCGCCTGTGTAAATACCATTTACATAGGCGGCTCACATTTTAAACCGCCTGTGTAAATACACCTATTTACACAAAGCGCCGATTTAAGAGAGCCGCCTGTGTAAATGTGTTTACACAGCGGCCCTCCTTACTAACCGCCCGTGTTAATACTGCTATAAATTCCCTTCTTCTACCTCCAGACAAGAACAGTTACTCCCGTGCTGTGTGCACAGTGGCGGACAGAGAAGTTGCGATTCCAAGGGGGGAAGGTTTTTAACTTCATTTCTTTGGTGAAAAACTTCCAAAAGGTTAGTTAGTGTCGTTGCCGCTATTTTTTTAGTGATTCTTTGGTTTAATTCTTGTATTGGAGGTGCTCTAAATCTAGGGTTAGGGTTAGGGTTCATAGCTAGGGCAAGAGAGAGAGTTTTAGCTTTTTTTTTTGTAAATTGATAGTAAATTGTATCTTGCTTGGATTATAGAAAATAAATACTTTTTAGAATTCTAGGTTTATTAATTAGGGTTAGTTAGTATTTTATGTACTTAGGGTTAGTGAATTAATTTAGTTAGTAATTAATGGTTTATTAATTAGAATTAGTTAGTATCTTATGTACTTAAGGTTTGTTAATTAGGGTTTGTTATTGTTGCTTATACTTAGGGTTTGTTAATCAAGATGCCATCTCCATTTATTAATTAGGGTTAGTTAGTATTTCATGTACTTAGGGTTAGTGAATTAATTTAGTTAGTAATTAATGGTTTATTAATTAGAGTTAGTTAGTATCTTATGTACTTGTACTTAGGGTTAGTGAATTAATTTAGTTAGTAATTAATGGTTTATTAATTAGAGTTAGTTAGTATCTTATGTACTTAAGGTTTGTTAATTAGGGTTTGTTATTATTGCTTATACTTAGGGTTTGTTAATCAAGATGCCATCTCCATTTATTAATTAGGGTTAGTTAGTATTTCATGTACTTAGGGTTAGTGAATTAATTTAGTTAGTAATTAATGGTTTATTAATTAGAGTTAGTTAGTGTCTTATGTACTTAAGGTTTGTTAGTTAGGGTTTATTATTATTGCTTATACTTAGGGTTTGTTAATCAAGATGCCATCTCCATTTATTAATTAGGGTTAGTTAGTATTTCATGTACTTAGGGTTAGTAAATTAATTTAGTTAGTAATTAATGGTTTATTAATTAGAGTTAGTTAGTATTTTATGTACTTAGGGATTATTAATTAGGGTTTGTTATTATTGCTTACACTTAGGGTTTGTTAATCAAGATGCCATCTCCATTTATTAATTAGGGTTAGTTAGTATTTCATGTACTTAGGGTTAGTTAATTAGGGTTTGTTATTATTGCTTATACTTAGGGTTTGCTAATCATGATGCCATCTCCATTTATTAGTTAGGGTTAGTTAGTATTTCATGTACTTAGGGTTAGTGAATTAATTTAGTTAGTAATTAATGGTTTATTAATTAGGGTTAGTTAGTATTTTATGTACTTAGGGTTTGTTAATTTGGGTTTGTTATTATTGCTTATACTTAGGGTTTGTTAATCAAGATGCCATCTCTGTTTAATTAATTCTTATAATTATAAAAATGAGTGACATACAATATTTTCTTAACTAATTACAGATAAATATGGAGAGGTCATTATGGATGTATAACTTATCAAGATTAGACCCATCATATGTAGTGGAGGTCCAAAAATTTATTGATGCCGTGAAGATACATGCACAGAGAATAAAGGCGAAGCACATATGTTGTCCATGCGCAGACTATAAAAATATTGTGGTATTTGATAATGTGGAAGCAATCCATTCTCATCTGGTTTTGCGAGGATTTATGGAGAACTACTTGATTTGGACAAAATATGGTGAGGGTAGTTCTACACCTTATATGCGGACAACTGACAACACTGCAAGTAACATCAATGTGGAGGGTCCAAAGCCCATATCTCAATGAATGTGATGCTATGCCGATTTCAATGAAACCCATCATACTATACCAGATGTCAATCAAACTCATAATGCTACGTCCGATGTCAATGAAACTCAGCATGCTAACACTGATGCCATTGAAGATGCATTTCTTAGAGGCAATAATGAACCGTTGTGCGGATCCGTCAATATTCTTCATGAAGCGAATGGAAGCCTTGAAGAAGGCAGCAGAAAGAGCCTTTGTACGACGAGTCGAAAGGTTGTTCCAAAGAGTGGTCGACACTACGGGCTGTTCTTCAGTTTTTGACGATTAAGGCTAGATATGGTTGGTCCGATGCTAGTTTCAATGATTTATTGCGTGTACTTGGAGACCTTCTTCCTAAGGAGAACAAAGTGCCTGCTAACATGTACTACTCCGTCCCAAATTAAATGTCGTTTCCGGTTTTCGTGCCGCAAGTTTGACTCGATTTGTAAAAAATATGTGTAATATTTATATCTCTGAATAATTTTGTTAAAAAACTAGATTCAAAGATCTTTCCGATGATACTAAATATAATACTAATACATAATATTTATTATTTATAAAAATTGCCGGCATTTGTTTCTCGGGAAGCGAAAAAGCGACAGTTATTTTGGGGACGGAGGGAGTACTATGCAAAGAAGCTAGTCGATCCACTTACGATGGGTGTTGAGAAGATCCACGCATGTAGAAATCATTGTATTCTATATCGGGGTGATCAGTACAAAGACTTAGACAGCTGTCCAAACTGTGGTGCTAGTAGGTACAAGACGAATAAAGATTATCGAGAGGAAGAGAATGCAGCCTCTATTTCTTCAGGGAGGAAGCGAAAGAAGACCCAAACAAAGACTCAACAAGACAAACGTTCAAAGCCCACTAGCAATATCGAAGTGAACTATTATGCGTTGAGAAGAATTCCTGCATTGGTGATATGGTATCTCCCCGTGGTTGATCGTTTGAGGTGTTTATTTGCAAACCCTGATGATGCAGAACTTATGACCTGGCATGCTTCTGATGAAAGGAAAGATGATGGAAAGTTACGACATCCAGCCGATGCAAAGCAATGGCAAGAATTCGATAAGAAATATCCGGACTTTGCCGAGGATCCACGAAATGTAAGGTTTGCTCTGAGTACTGATGGAATGAATCCATTTGCTGAGAGGAGCAAAGACGCGCCGCGAGACATGGCCAGTGATCATGACAATATACAACCTTCCTTCATGGGTGTGTCAAAAAAGAAAATATCTTTTGCTAACCATTCTTATTTACGGACCTACACAACCTTGGAGTTGATATGGATGTATTTCTAGAGCCCTTAATGCAAGAGATGCAAATACTATGGGAAGTGGGTGTGAAAATGATCGATGCATTCATAAAGAGACATTCACACTGAGAGCAATTATTATTGTCACAATTAATGATTATCCTGCTCTCTTCTCATTATCAGGCCAGTTTAAGGGAAAGGTTGGTTGTGTAGAGTGCATAGATGGAACATGGCACGTGTCTCTTCCTTCATCTAACAAGATAGTGTACATGAGGCATAGGAGGTGGCTACCGGCAGGTCATAAGTACCGCTTACAAAAGATGAATAAGTACTTTGATAATATGGATGAATCAAAATCTACTGCTCCATCAGGTTATAGTAAAGGACACGAGTGTATAAAGATAGTTGAGAATGTCATCTAACAAGATAGTGTACATGAGGCATAGGAGGTGGCTACCGGCAGGTCATAAGTACCGCTTACAAAAGATGAATAAGTACTTTGATAATATGGATGAATCAAAATCTACTGCTCCATCAGGTTATAGTAAAGGACACAGAGTGTATAAGATAGTTGAGAATGTCAAGTTTGTGTTTAAAAAAAAGACCAAAGATGGGAAACCAAGAAAGGTTGTGAAGGCAAATGAGGGGGACACATTCAAGAAGAAGTCTATTTTCTTTAAGTACTTATCATACTGGAAAGACTTAGTCGTACGACATGTGATCGATGGTATGCATGTTCAGAAGAATGTGTTTGACAGCGTAGTTGGAACTTTGCTAGACATAAAGAGCAAGACAAAGGAAGGTCTGAATTCACGTTTGGACATGCAACATTTAAAGATCAGAAAAGAACTTCACCCTGTACTCCTAGAGAATGGGAAGTACCATCTACCGGCAGCAAGCTATAACCTGAACAGAGAGGAGAAACATGCAATGTGTGTGTGGTTGAAGAATTTAAAAGTTCCATATGGTTTCTGCTCTAACATAAGGAGTCTTGTTTCGATGAAAGACCTTACACTCACCAACTACAACTCACATGATTGTCATGTAATGCTGACCACTTTTCTTCCTATTGCCATCAGGGCTATAAATCCAGTGTTCTTAAAGATGGCAATCACACGGTTGTGCTACTTCTTCAACTAGTATAGTGCCCGTGCGTTGCTACGGCTTTATTTAGTTTTAGAGGAGACATATGAAACAATTTAAAAAATTTGAAGAAGGAATAAATAGAGCAATGGAAGAATATCTATTAAAAATTGCATCATACTCAATACTGTCATAACAAATATAAAAATTGGCAAATGAGTAGAAGAACAAAGACTTGACACTCCAAAAAGTCTAGAAATAACACATTTCTTTTAACACGAACTCCATTCGCTAACTAAATGAATAAAAATCATGCAAGACTCTTATCAGTTTTTATTCTTAATGTTAGTAGTGACAGAAAAACTACTGTTGATGGCATCATCTAAGTTGAAGTCCAACCATCAAATCTCCCCTCCCCTCTATGGGATTCTTTCCGGCCATACCACCATAAGCTCCAATTGTTGCTGGAGAAATAGAGTACCAATGCATTCTTTTAGTGGAACTATGCATTTGAAGGGGATAAAAAAAGAAGTATTCATCTCATCTATGGTTGGGAGATAAAGCCCTACTAAAATAAATCACAACCAAACCAAAATAGAATCAAAGCAATTAAAACATCTGTAAACTGGTTCTAATGTTTAGGTACAAATAAAATTTGCCAGTAGAAGAGATCCTTTCATTCAGTTATTTAAGCACAAGGAGACAAAGATATATGTGCTTGTAAAAAGTCACATTCAAAGAATTGTGAAATACGACAACTTTAAGCATGCATATAATTTGATTAATTGTTGGACAAAGTCTATGAACTGTGAAAATATGACTACAACAGTGAGAGCAGACATACACCCATTGTCAGATGCAGAGCACAATGTTGATTCATATATACTCTCTCCGTTTCAAATTATAAGTCATTTGACTTTTTTGACCATAAGTTTGACCATTCGTTTTATTTAAAAAGTTTCTGCAAATATAGTCAAATTTAAGTTATTTTTGAAGAATTTTATTAATAAAGCAAGCCACAATAAAAGAAGTGAAATCTTACAATTTTTTTGAATAAAATGAGTGGTTAAAGTTAAGGTAAAAAAATCAAACGACTTATAATTTAGAATGACAATACTTTTTCACCAAATTGTATATGACCATGTACACAACCTGGAAAACACTCATGCATAACAAGGCATAATAAGACATATATTGCATAATACAAATAAAAGAGAACTGAAACAAACATGAATGAAACAAAGCGCAAATACCTGTAGTTCTAGGTTATGGCAACAAAAAGAGTAATTAATTTGAGGTACTGCCAGTCAGCCACTGATCCACATATATCACTTGCCTGATTGACCCTGAAATCTACGGTCCAACAAAAACAAATAAGAAAATATGATATTTTGGTCAGTGGTTACTCTGTCGCCGGAAATGAGAGAACATGTATATAGTAGTAATGTGTGATCTCACCTTCAGCTCCAGGTTGCATTAGTTCCTCCACGCTTCTCTTTCCAAGGGTTACAGGTCAAGCGCTGAATCATATAGCAGTCGAGCATTTGTAAGGGTGCCATTATCTCCAAACGATGCAAGGTAAGGTTCCAGCTCACTGCAGTGCTGCATGAACTTGAGGCTCGGCCAAGATGTCAGGTCCCAACACTCAAGAGCCATTATCGACACACATGACCTGTTAGCCAAATTGAACACAGCCACCCTCATCCAAGCTTCCAACCTTGAAACTGATACTTGCTGAAATGGACACCATGACAAAAACCTGAAATGTTTATCAGGGGAACTTTTCATAGAGTCTCAAGAACTTTCATAGTACTTTGAATTCTTGTAAGCACCTAGAGATCTCATTAATCAATTAACACTGAGTGGTAACATCGACAAAATGTGAATTACTCTCTTTACTCTAATTTCTTATAAGCACCAGAGAACAAATATCTACACATACAAGATATAGGAGAAGGAAATATGCATTCCTTAGCACACTACTGTCAGCCACGTCTGGATGAAAATCCTGCACACTGCCATTGTCCAAACAAGCATGTTTTACATTTATTTTCAAAAGCAGTAATTTTTTTTTTCAAAATCCTGCACATTGCCATTGTCCAAACACCTGCATCTAGGGGTTTAAGGATTTAGCATGGGAAAAAAGAGAGGAGGGCTACATTCAAATGAAGAGTACAATCCCAAACTGCAATATATCTTTTGGAATGTACCTGAATGATGTTCACTGAAGCCCTCAATGCACATATTGCTACAAAGACTATATGAGCTAGATCATAGATGTCTTCTGCAGCGAGACAGAAACTTTAGCCGAGGAAATTGTACAAGCTCATAGACTTTCTTATCTACACAGCCAACATTTGCCATTCCCATAACATGAAAAAAAAATCATATTAGGTCATGAGATGCCAAAGTGAAGATGGGTAAACAGACCTCACGCAAAATCGAAAAGTGAAGCTCATGAGATGCCAAAGCAAGCATTATTAGGTTCTCATCCTGTAAGAATATTCAGAGAGTAAAAGAGGCACAAAAAAGAGAATAATTAAAAGATCAGTAATGTAGAAAAATATTCAAATATTTAGTTAGTCCGTCATCGTACCAGTCCATACAAGCAGTGCCTTTTGTTTGGATCATAATCCTCCAGCTCATATAGTGTACGATCTGCATACAAGCACATATAGTGTAAGATCTCCAGCTCATATAGTCCATACAAGCACATTGCACTCTTGTAGCACACAGGATGTAGCGCACTGTCAGCAACAGGTAGTAATTACTAATCATCAACACGTGTGGATGAGCACACATATAGTGTAAGATCTGCATCAGCACCGTCCACCATCCCAAATTCCCAATCGCCGCCTTGCTCGCTGCAGGCGCTGTGCTTCTGCTTCCAGCCCTTCATCCTCTCCTTCCAGGCCAAGCTGCCGTTGCTGTAGGCGGCCAGGGATCCCTGGACGGGTCCATGTCCATGGATCTCGGTTGCACTACAACACCACCAAGACGGCCATGAGCACACGGGCAGAAATTATGGCATTTGCATTGGCAGATTCCAACATCAAACAGCGTGAATCACACACTTGAAAGTTGGGATCTGCGAAGGATAGCAGGTGCAAAGCAAGTGGCAGAGGAAGGAGGCCGCAGGGAAGTGGAGCCGTACCATGAAGAGGAAGCGCTCCTCACCGCCAGAAGGCCCTCTCGCGGTGGCGGCGAGTGGCGGGATGCACACGGCAATCTGCACGTCTTTGCAGGGGAGCTTGTTGACGGGGGTGGCGATGCGAGGTAGGCGACGTCTTGCGCGGCTCCAGGAAGTGCTCGTATTAACCGGTGTGCCGCAATGGCCTCCTTCTTCCTACCCCTTCGACGACTGGGGGCAATCGTGTTCGCAGTGGCGGCTCGCCGCGACGTGGTGGAGGGACATCTCGGCGCCGCGTCCATGGCGTGGGTGGGGGTCGTCTCGGCGTCCGGCCTTGGCGTGGCTGTGTGACGGCCCGCCTCGCCGTGCGCGTCATGGCGGGCGTCGCGGGCGTACCGGCGAGGGACGGCTCGTCGCGTCGCAGGGGTCGTCTCATCGCGGCGCGGTGGATGGACGGCCGCGCAGCGGCGCGGGCGGCGCGCAGACGCAGCTGCGTGGTTGCGGGTAGGTGGTGGAGGGCAGGCGTCGCGCGGCACGCAGGCGGTGGAGGGCGGGCGGTGCGACGTTTCAGGCTTCGCTTGCCGGGCTGGGATCGCCGCGGCACGCAGGCGGTGTGTAGTGAAGCTGCGACGCCTCGGGCTTCGCTGCAGGGATGGGATGGGGTCGCCTTGCGCGAGTGAAGGCACCGTCACCTCGGGCTTTGGTGCGGGCGTCGGGTGGGCGGGCGCGGCCCGCGCGGAAGCTGGGGAGATGAGTAACGAGCGTTGGATCCCAGCTTTGTCCATCGTTGGATATGAGTGAGTAAGAGAAAGTGGATTGCTAAGTGAATCAGGACTATTGATTTTGAAAGATTAGATTTTTTTTGGTACATTTTTGTTGGTGCACTTAGTAGAGATTAGGATAAAGAATGACTGTGGTGGATAGTTTATGTGTGGACTTAGGATAATTTTATTGGTGTTTTATATGTGGTAGAGATAAGATATCTGAGAAGGTAATTATCCGTGATGAGTTAGAGTCCCTACAGAAATTTGCTGCAGAGACATTGAGCCAGTTAGAGATGTGCTTTCCCCCATCGTTCTTTGATATCATGGTACACCTTATTATTCATTTGGTGCCTCAAATTGAGGCATTGGATCCCATGTATTTCCATGAAATGTGGACGTATGAGCGTTTCATGTCAATATTGAATGGCTATATGTCAAATCGTGCTCATCCGGAAAGGTTCCATGATAGAGGCATACACTACGAGAAGAGGCCATTGAGTCCGGAGGACCATTATGTAATAATCTCCTAAAAGACCAGGTATCAATTGGTTTGCCTCCGTTGCGACATGAGGGAAGGCATGGTGGACGAGGGAGGATGGGACGGAAATCATTCATCCCGCCAGATTACAACATTGTCCTAGAGGTACATTACAAAGATACTACAACAACTCATAATAATGGACCCATTCACCAAGCAAAGCACATGAAAGAGCTTCGTGAGGAGAATCCAGATGCACAAATGACTGGGTACACAAGGAACACAAGCGTCGGTTCACCGCATGGCTAAAGAATTTGGACATGACAGATGAATCGAAAACCATCAAGATTTTAGCATCCGGACCATCAAGCCAGGTCATATCATGGCGAGCTATGACATTAGTGGCTTCACATTTTCCACCGGTTTTAGGGACACCAAGCGCATGGCACAGAATAGTGGCATTCGATGTGAGGTCAGATGATACAACCGGTGAAGAAACTACATACTTTGGATTCATTGATGACATATGGGAGGTTGAATATGGTCCACGCCTGCAGATTCCTGTGTTCCGATGTCGATGGGTTCAAGATAAACATGTCACTTTGTGGATAACTATGGCCGAGAGAGTTCTTGACCTAAGTAAAGTAGGTTACAAAGATGATCCGTGGATCCTTGCTAACCGTGCTTGCGCAGTGTCTTCTATGTGGAACAAATTCTATCAACGAATGAAAAGAAAAGTACCCAAAAGCCAAAGCACGTAGCAATCCCCGGAAAGCAACAAATTATAGGAGTTGATGGTGTAATGGATTTAGAGGATGTTAACTAGTTCAGCGAGATGTCTCTTTTTACAAACTTTGAAGAAAAGATCAAAAATGTTGAGAAAAGTATCCCGCAAACCTCTTTGCCTTGGGTGCGCCACGATGGACAAGGAAAGACTGTAGCACGCTAGATTATTTATCATGTAACTCATGTATCACTTATCATTTGTACCTAATGCTACTCTTTCTTATTAAGCAAGATGTTTACATTTCCCCTTGTTGTATACCTTTGGACAATGATATTATTTTCTAACTTCATTATTTCCTAAACCCTAGGTACATAAAATAATAGACACTTTAATTATTAACTTAATTAAATAACAAACCGGTACATGAATTAATTAACAAACCATGTACCTACTCATTACTTAAGCATGTCTTTAACTTATATATATAAAAGCTAGCTATATTAGTTTTAGGTGATATTTCAAACATCTATATTAGGGTTAAATAACATCATGCAAAGGCAGTGGAAATATATTTCCCATTTTTGTACTTTTATTTCAATTATAATTTATTTAAAACTATTCCCTACGCATTAAGAAAGATAGTTCAATAACTCAGAGATATATGCTCAATAAATTCTGAAAATTTTACCCAAATAGTAAAATCACATAAATAGCCTATCATAAAATTTTCACACCAATTGGTGCAATAAAATAGTAGATACAAGTTTAAAGCTAGGAAGCACTAATAAATATAAACTAAATTTTGCAGCAGAGGATTTCAACTAAAACATGACATATTATAGTTCCACTACAAATATATACTCACAAGGATTCCAAAACATCCTCATTTGCTATTTTATGATTTTTCTACGAATTGTTATGAATTTCCAAAGTTTCAGCCGAAATTAGCAAAGAAAAACTAATTATACAGGCGGCTCTGATTGACAGCCGCCTGTACAAATGCATTAGTACAGGCGGCTGTCATTGAGGGCCGCCTGTACTAATGCATTTATACAGGCGGCTGTCCTTGAGGGCCGCCTGTACTAATCATTAGTACAGGCGGTGTTCTAAGTGAACCGCCCGGTGAAAACCGCCGCCTATATAAATCCGGCGCGGGGACGCGAAAATTTCTAAGTCGGTGGCGCGCGATTTTCCAATTTGAGCGCCGGCAGGCTGCCCAAATCCGCCGCCGCGCCACCGCCTCTCGCCGCACCGCCCCTGGCTTGGGCCTCCCGCCCGGACCGCCCGCGCGCTACCCGAGCAGCGCCCGCCTCGAGCAGCTGCGCCACCGCCCGCGCCACCGCCCGCGCCTCCAGCGCCACCGCCGTGCCTCCAAGCGCCGCCGCCGCCCCACCGCCGCTCCCCGCGCGCGCCACACCGGCGGCCGTGGCGTCGCCGATCCGCGCCTCCAGCGCCGCCTCCCGCGCCACCGCCCCGCGCCTCCGCGCGCCCCACCGGCGTCCGTGCAGTGAGCGCCGCCGCCGCCTTCTCTCCCGGTCCCCAGCGCTGTCGCGTGCCCGTGGTGCAGCCTGGTGGGCCCTTCTTTGGCCCTATTGGGCTGGCGGGCCGCCTGCTGCCCCACGGGCCTTTTTTTTTTTTTTTTAATTAATTTGTTTTGTTAATTAGGGTTTCCTATTTAATGTTTATGAAATAATTAGTTTATGAAATAATTAGTTTGTGAAATAATTAGTAATGTTTTATGTTAAGGTACCCTAATTTAATGTTTATTAATTAGGGTTTGTTAATTCAAACTTGTAATATTTTTTTTGTTACGCTTTGTTAATTAGTTACTAATATTTGTAGTTAGGGTTTGTTATTTAATAATTAGCATATTATTTAGGGTTTTCTATTTAATGTTTATTAATTATGGTTTACAAATAAGTGTTAGCTAATTAGGGTTTATTAATTAGTGTTAGCAATGTTTTTGTTAGAGTTTGTTACTAACACTACTAAATTTTGACAATATTGCATCGCTTCACCTTGCAACAAACGCAAAATCCGATGGAATAGGTAGCTGCTATTGCATCAAATTTTGCAATTTTGATGTTATAGGTGGTAGTTACTGCATTAAAAAGAAATTTGATGCGATAGTATTTCATATCGGTGCAATAGGTATGGGCTATTGCACCGATTTTGTACCCAAGATGCAATAGGCATAAATTATTGCATTGGACTAATTTTGTTGCGTTAGTATTGATATTTTGATGCAATATGTAGGTGGTATTGCACCGGTTTAGAATATCGATGCAAGTATATAGAACTATTGCATCAAATTGATAGCGTTAAACTATGATGCAATGGTGACTACTATTGTATCAGTTTAATAGTGATTCAATGTGATACAAGGTCAGTATTGCATCAAAAGTTTTACACTGCAAGATGGTAAAACATATCTTTGATTCACAAGTGCCTTGAGGTCCAGGACAATGATTTGGGGCAGAGACATCACTACCTAAGCTACCTGTCTACCTATGTCACACCACCCTTTAGCCACTATGCACCGCACTGCATCTCGCCATTCACTAAGCTAGAGACACAAAGGCAATAAAGTAACCGAATTTGCCTTATTTTCTAATAGACAAAAAATAATAACAAAAAATTAGTTGCTCAAATACAATGAGGCAATGGCTAATCATCACTCTCACCATGTGTTCCATTATGGAAACCAGATCCTCTTGGACACATTTAAAATCAATTTTCACATTTGGACAATTCATCTTCAAATTACATCCTAAGACATAATATTTTTATATGTTTACTTGAAGCCAGGCCCACTTCAGTTCTCTATGAGATTTTGATTGACCCATTGCTTGCTACATTTTGGCCAGCCTATTTAGTGCCAATTTTTGTGCAGCTAGTTAACATTTAAGAAAACTGAGAATTATATTATATTATTAATAATACTTCACATTAGATATACATTAACACTGAACACTGTTCTAAGGAACCATAGTATTGGTCTCCCAAAGCAAAATTAACAACCTAGAAAAACAATGCTGTGCAAAGTTCATAGGTTTCAAGAGGCACGCACACAATCAAGACATAAATGAAAAACAGAGGAGCTGCACACCTACTACTTCTCATAAGGGTCATGCATAGGAACCCAAGATGACGTCAGTCCAAGCCAAGTAAAGATCCTCTTCAATCCATCCCTTTCACACCTTATTTCATCAAGGTGTAAGTAATTAGTAAATGGTGAACATAGGCACACCAATATATTAATAGTTGATTCAAATTTGAATGTGCTTGCAGGCAACAAACCTCTCAGCTCGGAGAGCCTCCCGATAAGACTCAGCACTTTGTTGGATTGTGGCGAGTCCCTCCCACTGGCCACTCCTGCAATCAGTTTGCAAAGCAACATGTCGAAAACACACCAGAATTTGACAGCACAGAGATGAGAAGACCGACATGTTTATTTAAATAATAGATCCTACATGGAACCACCAGCACAGTAGGAGATCAGTGGCTTAACTAAAAATCCCTTGCATCTCTTCAATTAAAGATATCAAATAAACATAGAACCAATATCTCTGAGAAACCACCAGCACACTAGGATGTGAAGTACTGTTTTTCATCAAATTTTTCATTCATTGAAAGCAAATAAAAAATCATTCACAAGTGAGGTGACCATAAGGAGACTAGCTAAGTATATTAGAAAGTTTCTGCAGAATGTAACTTAGCAGTCCTAAAAACAGTTGTAAGTCAAACAAACCATTTTGAGCATCTCTGACTTTTGAGCCAACTGCAAATTCAGAGTTAATGAAGTGCTTCCAAATTAGAATCTAGACTAATAGAAGCTTGCACATATGGCTGGTCCATAATACATGATCTCCAAACTAGAGTAGTAAGAGGACAAGGAGACTGCGTTCGAAAAACAAAGGCCCGAAAACGAAATTGACTACTGCACAATTTTCAGTTTGCCTCACCTCTGTCTGATCCATCCATGCGGCATCAACAAGCCCAAGCAGCGGCTTCACACCGCCGGGCCCATTGCTGCAGGCCATTGAATCCGTAGCAGTTGGCCATAGATCGTGTCACATATTATTTTAGGATTCAGATTTTTTTTAATGGAAAGGACTTCCTAATCTGTTCGGGGGATGGAGAAGGTTGGGGGAAGGAAACAGAACTGCTGGATAGCATGACAGAGACAGCCAGGCCTGCTGACGCCGGAGAACATCCGCCACGGGGGGATTTGGGGAGAGAAGATTTTTTTTACCCCAGGGCAAATGACGAGTTGACGACGAGCGGGCATGATGCCAACGTTCAAGCAGAAAATTTTGGATTCCATCGGGGGTGGAGCTGCGCGGTTGCGGGAGTGCGCGGGGCGGAGGTCGCCTCGGTCGCTGGCGCAGGGCAGAGACACTCCGTCACTGGCATAAGCTGTGGCGCGATCGCCTGCATGCCCACGGGCGGTAAAGCGGCTGCCGGCGTGCCTAACTTTTCGGTGGGGAGAGCCGGAGAAGGAGACGCCAGTGCGTTCTAGGAACAGACGAAGCATCTGAGGATTGAGGATGAGGATGACGAGGGGATTTTTAGGAGAGGCACAGGCGGGGGAGTTGAAGACGCAGACCGGGAAACAATTTTGAGGAGGAGCGCGGGCAGGGAGATGCGCGGGAAGAGGAGATTTGCAGCGCAGGGAAAGGGTGGGGGAGCGCGTGTGGGACGCCGGAAGGAGACGATTGTTTTTCTTGAATTTGTAGGGTGGATGCACGGGAGGGGAACCTGCGCTTAAAAGAAAATGGTCTAAAACAAGTGAAAATATAATTTAACTTTTTATAAATCAATGTTTTATATCTAAAAATATATTTTTCAGAAACAAACACCATATCTGCAACCTTTAATCAATTTTTTAGATGGGGGCATTCTGAAAATGTTTTTACTGAATAGTCGATGTCATAAATAGAAGTTTTTGTTGGATAATTTTTACCATGTTATTTTGTAGAATATTCTAAATAATTGTAATATTATCTAAATTTAGTTAATAAATTTTAATTGTAATAATATTTAAATTTATTCAATGAATTTTCAAATGATTTTAACAATGAGGGTACTAAAATTATTCACAAATCTATAAGATAGTGAAACCGCGTCGCGGTTCTGAGCGGAGGAGCCGGCCACGTCATCCAAAAGGATATCGGCCGTCGGACCGCGATCGGATGGCTCAAAACATAGGAAAAATCGCTTTCAAGTTTACTGTTCATCAATATTCATGTACTGTTCATCCACAGCTTTTACTGTTTACATGAAAATTTCTGCACGGATAGGAGAAACGTACCCGGAAGATTAAAATAAGCCATTTTTGTTTCGAGAAAATTTCTGAAAAAAATACTTGAATAAACTAAAACCACTCTAGAGTCTACCAAAATATTTTTGACCTCTTTTTTCATCATCCAAAAATCTAGAATAATTCAATCGCATTTTGCTAATAAACTTAAAAGTTTATTTCTTATGCATCCTAACTCCGAATCTTATAATTCTTCTACCAAAAATCTTCTAAAATAAAACCATACATATTTAATTTATTTTTCTAATTGTCGCTGATTGTTACGAATGTCTCTCATTCATGTTTTGCCAATAAATTTAAGAAGTTTATAATTCATCCGTCTTAACTTCAAATCTTGTAATTATTCCACCAAAAATCATCTAAAATAAAACCCTACATATTCAGTTTATTTTTCCTAATTTTCGCTGATCGTTACAAATGCAAATAGCTTTTTTCTTCAATTATAAGATGGTATGACCTAGATCTACAATAAATATGATTACGTCCTCCTCTGTTTTAAAACTAACATATATCTATTTGTATGTCGATAGTTTTAGTGCAAAATATAATTATATTCATCGTAACTCCGAATCTCATAATTCTTTCACCAAAAATCTTCTAAAATAAAAGTGTACATATTCAATTTATTTTCCCTAATTTTCGGTAATTGTTTACAAATACCTCTCATTTGCGTTTTGCCAATAAACTTAAGAAGTTTATAACTCATCCATCCTAACTCTGAATTTCGTAATTCTTCCATAAAAAAAAATCTTTTAAAATAAAACCCTACATATTCAATTTATTTTTCATAATTTTTGGTAACTGTTATAAATGCAAATAGCCTTCTTCTTTAATTATAACATGATACGACATGGAACTACAATTAATATGATTACGTCCTCTTCTGTTTTAAAACTAACATATATCTATTTGTTTGTCGATAGTTTTAGTAAAAAATATAATTATATCGATCTTAACTCTGAACCTCGTAATTCTTCCATTGAAAATCTTTTTAAAATAAAACTCTACATATTTAATTTATTTTTTCTAATTTTCACTTATTGTTACAAATGTAAATAGCCCTCTTCTTTAATTATAACATGGTATTTATATGTCGATAGTTTTAGTAAAAAATATAATTATATTCATCCTAACTCCAAACCTCGTAATTCTTCCACAAAAAATATTTATTTTTCATAATTTTCAGTAATTGTTATAAATGTAAATAGCTCTTTTCTTAAATCATAACATGGTACGATGCGAGCCTACAATTAATATGATTACGTTCTCCTATTTGTATGTCAATAGTTTTATTAAAAAATATAATTATATAACCCCTGTAAATAACAACATCTGATAAAATAAACTACAGCCAGCGAAGACCGCATAAAACAGTATTCTAGCAATTGAATATGCTAAAGATCGATAAAACTAAATAATATTTATAAATAAATAGTTTGTAATTTTAAAAAAATTCACCAATACATGAACAATTAATGAACATAAAATTAATATGAATAGACATATTAAAACTTAAATTCATATAACATCAACAAAAATAAAAATTGTATAATGTCATTAGCCACAAAATACAAATGTTTCAAATAATTTAAATGACACATATTATTTGTTACATCAAAGTTGATGTTTTGAACATTACTAAACAGTCGTACATACAAGTGTACACATGTTAAACCATTAAAAAAAAGGAGGGACACTTTAGCGTGGCAACGCCGCGCCCAGTTCTAGTATATACATATACCACACATAGTTATACGTAACTACATATTCAATGTATCTATTCGTGTATAATTATGTCCCACTTTTTATTGAAAACGTTTGGTTTTATATGGAAAGCTTGTGGGCCCAAATATATGTTCCCATGTCATTTCTATAATTTTCTGATCTAAGTTAAATACTACTACAGTTATTACTTCAAGAAGGCTATATGCTAATATAAAAGAAAAAAAGAGGAGAGAGAAGAAAGGTGATTTATAAGTTTACAGCCAACTAAAGACATAAGAACAAGAAACTTATAAGGCCTCATTCGTTTTGGCTAGAATGGCCTGGAATGTGGCCCGTTCCAGGTGGATCCGCTGGACTCTGAATCAATCCAAGTCCAATCAGGAATGGCTGTTGGGTTAACTAAGGACTGAATTGAAAACGGCCTATTCCTGGTGCTTTCCCTGTCTCATTTCACAGGATTAAAACCCGGCCTCCTACTCTCGGGAACAAATACCGGCCTGTTTTTGGGATGGCGACCAGGTTCTAGTGAACCAGTAGGATCCACTCAATCCAGCCTAGAAAGAGAAACAGTCCCATTTTAAATCCGGAACAAACGAACGAGGCCTAAGAGGGAGGGATGAACTATAAGTGAGCTAATTACTAGGCTAAGAAGTAGCATGTAAGGATTCATATAGCCAAGTGAAAACTATATTATTAGTCTTGCTCTTAGAGATAACCATCATCTCAGTAGCAACTAGCAATACATACTCTCTTCGCCCCTAAATATTTATTGTTTTTTATTTCTAGAGAAACAACTTTGACTCAACATATATAAAAACATTAACATTTATGGTACATAATTAATACATTAGGAAGATATTTGAATCTAGTTTTTTAATAAAATTATTTGGTGATAAAAATATTATATATATTTTCTACAGATCAAATTAAACTTTTGATATAGACACCAATAGCAACATTTTTTTTGAAACCGATGGAAAGCCATAGGTACTCATTCCCTATTTTTTGAAACAAAGGGAGTTTATATCTTAGTTTTTAGACAATATTTATTTGATAAAATTGAAATAATAAATCAACGCCCCAAGCCCCCAATCTCTCTCAATTTTGGAGAGCTAAGCAAAGAATTCGTAAAAGCATGACAGAAATTACACCTAGTCCTTCCATTAGAAAAAATATTAATAGAAAAATATATTATTAGTTTTAAAATATATTTTAATAGTAAATTTCTAGCAAAATATAAATGCTTTTGGCCCACTAATCCTCAAATACACCGGCTTTTGAAAACTTCAGTGAAATTTCAAGTTAGCCCGCCACAGTTTTAGCCCCGCTCGCGAGAGAGCCCGAATCGAGTAGAAATAAACCGGCGTCCCCGCGGCACCATAACCCTAACCCATTCACTTTTCACGATCTCACATCTCACCCCCAGTCGCCGCCGCTATGGTCCGCGACTGGACAGGACACGGCATTCCGCCGGGCGTCTTCGAGCAAGCTGCCAACACCTGCGGCCGTGCCCTCCTACTGCAGGTGCAGTGCAGGCCCCACGTGCCGGTGTCGCCGTCTTCGCATCTAGTATTCTGGTGGTCACACGGCGGCGCGGGGCGCTACAAGCGAGGTAGCGCAGGTCAGGGAAGACCTGAATCCTGTGCCCGTCGCCTCCGCAGGCTAAGGTTTGTTCTCTTGTTCTAGTCGGAAGCACCAAATGGCCACTAGGGTTTGCTGTGCCCGCATCATGGTGGGGAAATTGTTTGCAGTGGCGACCTCCGGCAATCAATTACAGCCTGACATTTGACTGAGATGACAGGAGCAATCTCGGATCCCCTATCCACTCCGCCAATTGTTTTAGGTTTGTGTCCAGCAGTGACTTCCCCCTCCGTGAGGTAAATCCTGTATATTGTAATTTCTATTCTTGTTTGGGTATATAGGAACAAATTTGACTGCCATGCTAACTTGAGCCAATTCAGCTTGACGTGCTGCTAATTATGGTTTTAAAATTAGAATTTCCCGTAGTGCTAACAAATGGGAAACTTTTGTAAATTAATCAGCATATGTGTTTGTTTGTCTGATTTTGCTCAGTTGACCATGGATCACTTTTTTATTCAGTCATTGCCAGCTTGCTTGTCTGCCTCGATCTCTCATGGAACAAGACTATTATGTCATAATCTTTCATATAGCTCTGAAATTTGGGTGAAGAATTTTCTCAGCGAACTGCAGTTCAGCGAAAGCAGGAGTGCATAGCTAGACTATTTGTCCTGGAACTACAGTTCACCTTTTTGTTTTTTCAGGTTAGCAATAGTAAACCTTCATCAGTTATAACTGCGGCTCTGCTATCTGTTCTCTCCCTAGATGTCAGGTTACTCAGTTTTAGAAAAATATCTATTCTCTCCCTAGATGTCAGGTTACTCAGTTTTAGAAAAACAGGTTGCTTAGTTTATGAAACTTGCTGTTAATCAAAGGTGTCACTGCAATTATTGGTTGTAAGAAATGCAGTACTGTTTGAGTTAATTTTTCATTAGCATTATTCAAAGATGTCATTGCAATTAGATTTGTCTTGATCTCTCTTCCAGGTCAAGAATCCTTTGTTTAGAACTAGAAGTGACGTCATGGTGTGATATTACTCCCTCCGTCCCATATTAGATGACGTTATGGGATGCGTGCCGGGTCAAACTTTCTCAACTTTGACTATATTTGTAGAAAAAACGTGCAGCATTTTCATCTCCAAATAAATTTGTTAAAAAACTAGACTTAAAGATCTTTCCAATGATACTAATTACTTAGCATAAATATTTATATATTTTAATATATAATTGCCGGTATTTTGAAAATGTTGACTTCTCGGGAAGCGAGAATGACATCTATTTTGGGACGGAGGGAGTACACCTTACTTGTAGTGTTGCAGAAAACAAATCAGATCACAGGGATCCAATTGGTTGTACAGTGTGTTATACACCATCACTCTTAGCCTTGATGTCAATGTGATGATTCTGCTTTAGTAACTTCAGAAAATTGTATTGTATTCATGTCCATACAACATACATTCTAGCTTGTCTTTGGTTTTCGGAAGATGTGTATGTTTGCACTGCCTTGCTGATCTTTTTCAATGCTACTAATAAAGTAAACATTGCAACTCGCTAGTGCTCATTTTTCTAAGTAAATAAACGTGTGCCTTATTTATATTGTATACTACGTCCAGATAGCATTAATTTCTTATTTAATTATTTCCCTTTTGCACTATCAGAAAGCTAAGGAGTTAAAGGAGTGAAACTTTGAGCAGCATGGCCTTTTGGACCGTTTCCATAGAGCAGGAGGATGCACTTTGAGAAGATTGCTAGGACACTGGAAGAATAAACTTAATCAAGAAATCTACAATGACAATGACCCCTTATACAATTTGTGCTAAGAGTCCTTAGTTTATAATTGTTTAGTTCTACAAAGTCTAGAGTGAAGTTTTGACGACCTTGTTATCACATTATTGAATTATGAAGCTTTTTATTTTATTATTGTATATGTAAATGGATATGGATGATCAAAGTTATTAATATCATTGCCTGTTTTTGCCATTGGATTTTTAATTTTGTTAATTTCTATGCGAAACCTTTATTATTTGGGAATAAATGGATGCAATGTAAAATGCTAGCGAACATAACGTCGATGCAATATTATATGTTGCATCGGACCTAACGTCGATGCAATAGTTTTTATTGCATCAAACCTAATGTCGATGCAATAGGTTGAATTGCATTGAACCTAGGCTCGATGCAATATGGTCGATCTATTGCACCAAAAGTTAGTTGTTGCAATAGAAAATCTTATTGCATCGAATCTATTAGATATATTACATCGACATGATTTTAGTGCAATAACCTATTGCATCTATTTGTCATCGATACAAGAGTTATCCATGGCTGATGCAATAGAGACCTCGCATCGAATCAATGTTGATGCAATATCTCTTTTGCATCAAAATATTTTGATGCAAGAGGCTATGGTTGGTTGATGCCATAGATGACTCTCGCATCGGCCATAACAAATCGATGCAATAGGCTATTGCAACAAAGGTTATTGCATCGGCTCGCATCAAACGCGAAATTGATGTTATATCAAGCTATTGCATCTATTTTGGCTCTATTACAATAAAATTTTGTCGGTGCAATAGGGTGAAAAATTAGTAGTGTAATAGTGAGGGTTTATTAATAATTGTTAGTAATATTGTTTGTTAGGGTTTGTTAATTCTAACTTGTAATATTTTTTTGTTACGTTTTGTTAATTAGTTACTAATATTTGTAGTTAGGGTTTATTAATAATAGGTTTACTATTTAGGCTATGTAATTAGAGTATATACTTATGTTCCATGTTTATACTTGTATTTCATGCAGATGAGTACTCCATCAAATGCTGAGTAGGCCGATGCCCAGATAGATACACCGGGATCTGAGTCCTCTGGATCCGAACCTTATAGGAGGCCGAGCGTATCACCACGTGAATCTCCTAGAGCTAAGAAGGCCCGTCTTGAGTTGGAACGTGACCCTAATTACGAGCCTGAAGATGAGCCAAATGATGATGAGATATATATGGAAGTAGAGTGTCTATATGAGATAATATTTCATGTGTATTTCATGTACCTAACAATTGAATTGACAGAGGTGTTCTCTCAAGTTGTTGCGAAAATGGCGGCGAAGAACAAGATGTTCGTAAGGACACGGCGCCTCAAACGACCGGGACATCCTCCGAGCGAAGAAGTACAAAGAAAAAGAGTGATCGGGCACGAGGAGATAGAGGAAGGAATAGATTTCCAGAAGAAGTTTATAGGATTACAGAGGTTAGCCCGAGCGGAGAGCCCTTAGCACCTCTAGAGGCGCTACCCAAATTTAGGGCCGCCATTGGATGGTTAGTAAAGGAAGAATTTGATATCTCCCGGAGTGATTGGAGTATGGTGCCCGAAGGAAAGAGGAAGAATTGTTGGGCTCGATTGTGCACTAAGTTCATTTTCCTGAGGGAAACGTAAGGTTTGGTCAAGGGTCATGTCATGAAGCAGTTAGCAATATCATTTCGGGGCTATAGGCACGATATGAATAAAAAGTGGTCGCAAAGGGGCGGGACCCGACGAAGCGGTACCCTATCACAAATGAACAAGGGCACGTTTTAGTAAAATTAAAAACTCCGATGACTCCAAGGCTAAGAGCCAAGCCGCCTCGGAACTTGCGAAAAAGAACATTTACCACTACCATCTCGGCACCGGTGGTTACAAGACCAAGATTCCTAAATGGAGGGCGTAAGACGAAGCAAAGAGGAGAGAGGGCAAGTTGGCATTGACCGATATAGTACCCGAACGGCGTGCGAATTGGCTTCGCTCGGAAGGCAAACACCGAGAGCGATGAGATCTCCCCGTCCCGATGAGATCAGGCCGGTTGTCGAGAAGGTTTTGGAAGCAACAAACTTGAAAAAGACAGGTGCCTTTAAGTCACGAGAGGGAGAGGGACAGCCTTTCCCATGCTCTAGGTAATGAAATTATATTTTCCATTTTGTTCGAGTAAAATAGAAATCAACACCGACATGAAAAATCATGTTGTGGGTAACCCCGAGCATCCGGGCCGTGTGCGGGCGTCTCATCCGTAACCACCTGGAAAGAAGGGTTTGGCGAAGAGTGGAAAGGCATGTATAAGAAAAGAGAACGACATAAGGAGCGGTTATGGATTTTTTTGAGCAAAGAGTCGCCAAAAGGTTTAGGGATTTGATGGAAGATTTCGTTAAAAACCCCGATCCTGAAGTGATGAAGCGGTTGGCGGGAGCAAAGGTTCCGCTCAACGAGATGTCATCACAAGCTCCTTCATATATGCAAAGCATGTCCCAGCTCAACCCTTGGGTAGCCGAGAGATGGCCACACAATCTATGCCCTTTCCAAGCAAAGATAGCGTCAACATCAAATGAGGACCATTATCCAGTTGATGATATTGATAAACCTTGGCCTTGCTCATTGTTAATTGGATATGGCCTTAGGAATCAGCATACAAAGCAAGTGGCCACAGGCAATGCCATCCCTAGACGTAGGTTCCATGGTGTCGAGATGCAAGATGCATACCGCAGCGTGGAAGTGTTGACGGTCGAGAGTGGATATGAAGACGACTTCATCGACATCCCGACCTCCGAGGGTATAGAGAAGCTTGGACAAGCAATCAAGAACTTCATACAATGGCCGAGACGGTGCGTAAGGTTGATTGATCCACCAACGGCACCCTCTCCACTAGTGCATCAAGCATCCCAAGAGGCCGAAACAAGTCAACAACCAAGATCGCCAATGCATGCCCCAAAGATCCCCAGTATATTTATGAGCCACCGTCGTCATCCCCAATACATGATTTGTCATTCTCGCCGGATGAGCTCGAGGGGCCAGCCAAGAACATGCCCGAGCAGCCAGACCGCCCCACCAAGAAGGACACAACACCGAGAGAAGGAGGTACAAAGAAAATCCCCCCCCACCACCAAAAGCGAGAATGAAGATGAGCAAACTCCCCCACAAGCACCGGCCTCCAAGAAGGCAAAGAAATTTCCAATTCCAAAATTGGTTTCTCCCTATGAGCCAAAAAAGGGGAAAGGCGAGCAGTACGCTTCTATTTCGAAAGGGCTTGAAAGCGGCGGGACGGCACGAGTCGTTGAGCTCGAACCGTCACGAGAATAAGGAAGCCGCCCGGCCAAGCAACCGAAGCCGTGCCACCAACAAAGGAAGCCCCAAGTGGCGATGTACATGTCGAACCGCCATCAAATGCACCATTGACCCTTAAGGATATAAGAAAGCCAACGGTTGATGATTATATCAATGTCCCCAAACTGACTATGTACCCGAAGGCCTCTCGCTGCAATGGACGGTGCTTGAAAAGGGTCCATGGACGATAAAAAGGTTTCATGATCGGTACATGAGAGCAAAGTGAATGCTGGCCTCGCATGCGCTTAGTGTTGATATACCAGCCAGACGTGTTTGCTACGGCACGGAAAAAAAGCGGGGCATTTGTTACCTTCGAGGACATGCACCTGTTGTTGAACTATAGAAAACTTGACGTCCCAACTCATCACAATCTAGTGCCTGTAAAATATCACTCATGCACACACATTGTTATTATTAAATTTGGAATGTGATAAACTCTAATATGTGGATGTTGTATGTAGTTTGCAAGACCACGAGCGAGATCGTTAACTACAGGATCGATGGTCGGTTACACGAGTCCAATCAGGTTACAAGAAAATATGCACAAATTTGTACTTACAAATGAAGATAGAGCAAAGATAGAGAAGGACAAAACACCGAACAATTTGCGTGAGTCGTAAAGGAATTGCAACGAAAAATACGAGGACGAATATGCCCTCTATATCGGTAGAGCAATGCTGAGATATAGGTACATGGATTTTATATTGGCACCCTACAACTTTGGGTAAGCGTGACCTCGTATACGCACTTCAAATTATCGTGTTAACCCTAAGTACATGTGTCGCTCACTCGTTTATTCATGCAAAGACCATTAGATTGTTTTTTGTATTTATCCATTCGAAGGAAAGGTGCTTGTCCTAGACTCCTTACATTATCCTCCTCGGTCATATCAAACATTCCCCGATTCATTTAGAAAGGTTAGCCAACATATAACCACATCCGTACTTATATATGAATTAGAGTTTCTAAATAACTATAGTGTTTTATATTCGATATCTACAGGGCATGGCGGTTTTATAAGAAGCAAAAGGACCGGTCGACGCCGCCCGCCCGAAAGATCCTAATGTGCCATTGACGATACAACACAATTATCCGGTAAATTGTCCGAACACATATCATCATATAAATAATACACAAGGCATGAAAATTTTAGAATAATCTTTTGCTTATTAATTACATAGTGCCACAAGCAACCACCGGATCGGTCTATCAGGATACTATGTGTGTGAGTTCATAAGGCAGCGGGGACGATACGTCGGGGACAAAAATATGGTAAAAAATATCTATGTATATGAAGTTTTCTCATTAAAGTTGCAAATATTAATATTGGACATGTGTCAATGATGCTTCTAAACTTTGTTTCCAAATGAGAAGCAAAGGAAAGGACGTGCCATTCACTCCAAAAACTATGAAAGATATAGTAGCGCATTGTGCGGTTTTATTATGAGAGAAATAATTCCAAGTGACGGAGCATATTTTGATGAAGCCGGCGATTTGGCAAGTGAAAGATTTAGAGCGCCGATGCAGACCTAGCAGGT
The DNA here is from genome assembly GCA_015844335.1 of Chrysopogon serrulatus. Classification (NCBI taxonomy): domain Eukaryota; kingdom Viridiplantae; phylum Streptophyta; class Magnoliopsida; order Poales; family Poaceae; genus Chrysopogon; species Chrysopogon serrulatus. The sequence continues at coordinate 125,581 of JADLZL010004798.1, read as the reverse complement.
CTAAACTTGAAACGAAATGATATGTAAACACTAATTGGTTGGAGGGATAACATGAAATGACGTGTATTATATGTAATTTTATGCTTGATGTTTGATTTCATGTGTACATATCTATAATATTTATGTGTGTTGTTTGTATGATGCAATTTTATGGTTCATGTTTACATATCTTAAATATATATATATGTGACAAATATAGCACAGTGTGGAGGCAAATATTAAAATTTGAAATAAAAAAAATTAATTACACAGGCGGCCCACAGAGTGAGCCGCCTGTGAAAAATTGGTTTACACAGGCGGCTCATTTAGTAAACCGCCTGTGTAAATAGCTATTTACACAAAGCGGCCGACAAAGTGAGCCGCCAAAAAAACAATTTTTCACAGGCGGCTCACAGCCCCCCGCTTTATCTTGTGGGCCGATTTGTACTGACCCCTGGTACAGGCGGTGGGCTTGGCCGCCTGTACAAATGCCTCTAGCACCGCCTGTAGAAAGGTTTTCTGTAGTAGTGCAGGTCACCACCAAATTCCCATTGCCAAGCTATGTGCCTAATATTCATGTCCTCGTCAACACCTTCATCACTATTTTGGATACTGTTGTTTGTGTTGAACCAGGAAGTATACAAGTGTGTTTTCAAACACATCCCCTTCGTAGGGGACTGCAGCTAGCTCCATATATAGAGGCGTGAGAAGTGAACTGAGATTTTATGCTCTTTTTGATTATTCAACCATCCACCAGCCTATATAACATAACAATATTAAACTGTGGTACATCCTTTTCGATGTGAATAGGGTCACCGTAATCAGTATTCTGACTTAAGCTATAGTTTTTTTCTCTTTATGTCTTTCTGTCATTATTCTCATGCTCAGCTCAGATGCACAAAGCGGGGTAAAAATTTCCAAAAACTAAAATAACCAACTGTGTGATGATGATTCTCAATGCTATGTTCAGCAGCACAACAAAGCGTAACAAAATCTCCAAAAACTAGAACATGTGGGGCCTCGAACACACAGGTCCCATGGAGCGAGGAAACAGTTTGGAACCAGCATGGTAGTAAGAGCTTCTCCAGCAATACTCCCAAAAACAAATTAAAATATCTACTTGTCTGCACATTTGGGTAGCTATCCATTTTCATACTACCCATATTTTGTTGTTCTCGTTAGCAATACTACCTAAAACAGACCTTCCAATTCCATCCTAGTAGAGGATGACATGTGCCATATGTTATCCTCTTCAATCCCTTGTCACCGTTGAAACGTTGGTAATCATCAAAGACAGGGAAGGGGAAATGCAGGCCACCGGCTAGGAGGGACCGCAAGACATCGGCAAGTGTGGCTAGGGCTGCATCAGCCACCGGGAATACCCTCAAGGCCACCGATGGCAGCGGGGTTTAGTCGCGTGCCAACGGCAAGGCGAGGAAGGGCTCCTGGCCAGACAGCAGCGGGAGAGAGCAACGGCTGCACCGGTCACCTGCGGGGAGGGTCCCTGAGACATCAGCGAGTGCAGTACTTGCAGGAAAGGCCGCATCAGCCACTAGGGAACGCCCACAGGCTTCCCATGAAGGCGGGGAAGGGTCATTAGCCAGCCAACGGTGGGAGAGGAGAACGTCCGCATCAACGACCTGTGGGGAGGGGCCGCAACCGACCTGCAGGGAGGTGGGGACCGGCAGATCTGGTGCAGTGCCCGACGGTGGGGATGAGATGTGCCGCTGACAGTTCATGGGAAGGCTTCTGTCGGGTAGGAAGAGGTTGTTGGTGACTGGCAGGGAGGTCGGTGGCTGGTCTCGGGATGATCGCAGGAAGGAAAACACCTAAGGAAATTTTTGGGTGGGCACCTGTTAGCACAACACTAATGGTTAGTGGGAGGAGGGATTTTGGGGCCGGGGCTAACAAATTTGGGTGGCCTAGCGCTAGTTAAGTGACAGATTACTTTTGCAAAAGATTCTTGAGAATGCGAGTGATGGCAAATATATACATACTTTATTTTGTCATTGCTTCTGGCCTCTACTCTCTTTTGATTCAATGTCATATTCTCGTGTCTGAATCACTTCGATTGCAAATCTGTACAACAAAAGGTCTGCAACAGTCAGCTCCTGCTGGATGCGTGATGCATGGTATGTGAGTTTATGGCAATCTAGGAAAATAGGGAAGTTGTTGGAAAAATTATTTCGGTTGCATCAAATATATCTATCCTGCTGCATGTGTGATGATCTCATGAGTTTATTACTAATTGTTTTGGACAACATGCAAGCATACAGCAGGTTGGTATGGTGAACTATCCAGTACATTATACGGTTAACGGTGATGAACTCGCCATACAGTCCTAGCCATACAGGAGGACTGGGCCTACATGTTGGCATGATGAACTTAGTATATTGTTAGAACAACAGCTAACTGTGTGCTGTCCTAGCTAGTCGCTCTACCCAAGATAAATTCTCATCTGTTCGTTCTATCCTTTTACGGCTGATAATCTTAGAAACCAAGAGACACAAGTGATGGAAATTGTTAAAAGATCATATACAACACAGATATGTATACAGAATCAATTGTCAAATATGCTGTTACAATACTCCTTCATCATTGAATGCCTACAACTGTCTTGGAGAAAGAAGGTTAGGCCAAGTCTGGTCCATGTGGACATCAGTTGGGACCTGTGCGGTACGGTGCTGGGCGTTGTTTGCTGGGCGTTGTTTCTGCTCAAGTCTTGATACGCTATGCGTTCATTATGAATGGAGGAGCACCGAACCAGTTTCTGCACGTGGTCTTCTATAAACAAGCTACAGTTGATGAATGTTTTTTTTGCTCTACCTTTTACATCTCTAATAGATCTAAAATTCCTGGTGCATCCCATCCCCACTAATAACTCAAATGAAAAGTAAACTGAGATTTTACGCAGTCTTTGATTATTCAACCATCCACCAGGTAATTACTTTTTTTTTGTGTGAATTCAGTTAGTTACAATATTGAGAACATGTACCTATACAACAATATTGAAGTGTGGTACAACCTTTTCGATGCTAATAGGGCCCGCCATAATCAGTATTCCGAGTTACGCGCTATAGGGTCTTTTCTCCTATGCACCTATGCACGTCTTTCTGTCGTTATTCTCATTCTCTGCTCATCAGTGCAATGCGGGTTAAAAAATCTCCAGGAACTAAAATACCAGCTGCGATGATGATTTTCATACTATGTTCAGCAGCACAACGAGGTGTAAAAAATTCTCTATAAACTAGAACATGGGGCGCCTCGAAACACACATGTCCCCTTTAAACAATTCGGAACCAGCACAACGAATATTACAAGGAGCAAATTAATGTGGTGGAGTGTTAGAAATAATATTTTCTAGTTATAAATTAGCAGACTAACGACATAATTAGTAGTTTTTTTGTGAAAAAAGAGGGCTATGACCCCCTACAGGAATTTGTTAAAGACATAATTAGTAGTTGCTAGGCATGCCCCTTCGGGTGATTCAGAACAGGGAGATCAATACAAGAATCATTCCCTCTACTTTTGTGTCTTTTACGTATTTTATTTACTCAACAAAAATATCCTATAAAATAATAACTAAGACTTTATTAATCTTGACGTCCTATGGTTGAGTCTGAGGAAGCCTATGTATTTAATCATATAAATGAAAGAAAATGTAGGATTAATAGTTTACAAGTACTTCATTTTTTCAATTAAATCTAGCTGGAATTTGGTAGAGCGAGCCACCGAAGACGGGAGGAACCTTGAGGAGAAGACTCAAGCTAAGACTCAAACTCCTGATGTATTCTCTCATGGTTGTGCATCGCGTAATCTCTCCCTCACGGTGTAGGTAAGACTCAATCTCCTGATGTATCACATTCCCACAAGGAGGGGGGCCTTGGCAATAGTTGCCATTGATTTCTTACTGCCTACACAAAAATTTACTACATTGATTTATGTAACCCCTCATTGGTGTAGCTTTATAGTAGGCACCTCCTAGAAACAGGGTTCCTCCAACAAAGATGGCAATGCGTAGAGAGAAAGAATTCCATTGTACAGATTTATAAGTAGAAGCAACGGTGCTAATGTGGAGGCTTGTAGAAGTAGCGGTGGTAGGTGGGATCAATGGTGGAGCAACAATGAATTGATAGTTAGGTGATCCAATAGCAGAGAACATTGCTGGGTCAATAAAATAATTTTTTTGACGCAAGGGTCAATAAAATATTGGTAGTGATATAAAAATAAATATCACTAACGGGTGGTGGCATGACCCGCCACCAATCTGTCGGATCATAGCCTGAGCCGGCAGTGGTATATGAGTATATGACACTTATCACTGTTGGCTAGTGGCTTGACTTGGCAGTAATATGTCACTGTGATGGTTTTGGTCAATACTGACAGTTGCCTTCGCTACCGGTAGCTAGCTTCCTCCGAATTTTCTTGATCCTATGCTTATGACTTGGCAGTGATAAGTAATCTTTGTCGGCTCTAGCACAACTGACACTGATGGTCTACATGTGATTGCCCATTTTAGCGTAATGCTATTAACTTTTCTTAATCAGGTGAGGAAATTGGTGATGTGAGATTTTTCATGTAAAACTTTCTGGAGTGTATACTCTATGTACAGAGTTATATTTTGTGGGTGTCCAATGTAGCAAGAACATATACCCAGTTCAGCCACTGAAGTGGTGGACTACAGGGCAGTTATAAGCTATGTATATATAGTCGTTGATTCACGCCTCCTTATTACACTCAATGTTTTGAATCAGTTAACAAAAACAGATTCACTTCATGTCAACTCAAGGTCACTAGGTATGCATAAAAGAAAAGAACAGATTATTTAGACATCAATGAATTAGCTCTTATATTGTTTAATTTGTGGACCGTTGAAAATGATAGAAAATAGGTAGCAATATGATGATAAGTAAGACAAATTCAAACAGGATGAACAACGTCGTAAAGATAGATGACGAGGAATGTGGTATGTTCGATTGCTGCCCTGGTCTTGGAGTTGCCCTTGCCTGGGCTGGGCGACAACATCTGACAATTAGTCCACGAGCACTCAAATACACTACGGGAAACGTGAAATTATTTCATTGTTTTGAATTTTTTTTATGGTTATTGCACGAACCATCAGGGTAAATAGCATTATCATGACAGTTTCTAAAAGCACACAGGAAAACTGATATTATCTTAATGGTTTCTGGAAAATAGATGGAGAAATTAAATAACCATCAAGGAAATTCCTAATTAACCTATGAGTGTACATAACCGTCAAGAAATAAATTCCTTTTTGTTTTGATAGTTATTGCATAAACCATCAGGGAAATTAACAATTCCTTGATGATGAACTATCCTTTATGTTACGGTTGACATGATGGGCCCAGCATACAATATCCAAATCATACAGGAGGACAGCACATAGATGTTGTCATGTTGAACTTTGTTTGTTATAGGAACAGCAGCCCTATGTATGTGCTGTTCTGTCACAACCCATCATGGATTAGTCATCCCCAAGATAATTTTGAGCTGTTTATGTTTGTAGCAGACCCATGTACTAGCTGTGTGATGTTACATTGTTCTCCTCCCTATCATAGACTTAAAAACATATATCATCGAATGGCCACAACCTGGGTCCGAGAAAGATGGTTGTGCAGTGATGGATGTCTATGCTCAAAGTCTTGACAGTCCATTCAACGTTATGCCTTTGTTGAAGATAGGTGTCAGGATATGTAATCTCAAACGACCACCAAACCAGGATGCGCATGGGCCTTGCAGGCAGAAGGATGTATCTTAATTAGCTGTACCTTTTATATATCTCCGCAGGATCTGAAACTCCTGGTGCATCCCATTCCTACTCACTAGAACGCTTTCGTGACCAAGTCACCACCAGATTTCCACTGCCATGCTGTGCTCATCAACACCTTCATTCCTATTTTGGACACTATTTCTCCCTTGAACCAGGAAGTATACAAGTGTGTTTTCACAAGGTGTGGAGTTAGCTATCTATAGAGTAAGATGAAAACTGAGATTTCACGCTCTCGTTGATCATTAACCCGTCCACCAGGTAGTTCATCATTGAGATAGTGTTGCGTATCTATATCTCATATGAAAAGCAAAAAATTTTCTCCAACCAGGTATATATTCAGCCATTCACCCATATAGCATTATACTGCTACTAGTGTGTTTTGGCTTCAGCATCTCTCTATACCTTCACAAACATTATTCTAGCATCTCAAGTGTATCATTTTAGCTACAACCCATAAGCATGTATGTGGAGAGTGCTTTCTCCCTCGGAGAACACACATATTGAGGTTATACACAAATGGTGAACCAATTAATTTGTGGGACCAAAAGCGAACACATATTGAGACGTACTATACACAAATGGTGAACCAAATAATTTTTGGGACTAACAAGCGGCTACCACACGCAGGGGACGATCTAATTCCTCTCTCCGTGATGGTGGATCCAATGATGAAAAATCAATCATTTGATTTGGTGTGGATGTTGATCCGATGAAGGAGAGCACTGTCGGGCCAACATAAAAGGCGATAGTGATATGCTGCAAGCTCGTGGCTTGACCCTAACAAATACCAAAAACTACATACATGCTATCAAAGACCTTTGCAGAATCTATACCTCCTATAAACGAAATCCCCACTAGCTAATTTTTCTCTCCTCTCCTTACGCCACGTCAGCTATTAGGAGTTACCTTCACTAATACTCTCATTTATTTTCTACTAGCTATTTCTTTTGAAATAGAAAAAAAGTCATAGCGCCTAAACCGAGTATCGTAATTAAAATTCAATTGCACCATGGTGTTCCTCGCAATAAATTCTTCAAAACAAGATCTCACATGAATATATTTCGATAACTTTTTTGCAAAAATCTAAACCGTTTCTAAGAAAAACCCGTTTGTAAGCAAAAACCTAGCAAAACTGTATATCACATAGATTATATGTGGTCCTCTAAAACATGCGTATAAATGAGATTTAGGTGATGCCCTGTTCAAATAATCTATACCATGTTAATAGATACACAACCTCCGCAATTGATCTACTACATCCATATATATGTATATATTAATTTATAGTTTTGACCATTATAAACTACTTATATTTTTACTTCATACCCGCAGCAACGCGCGGGGCATCCTACTAGTTAGGCAAATGTTAGAGACGAAGCATAGAAACACATGGATTGTGTACTGCTGACGCGACATTCAGCTGACCAGCTCACAAAACTTCTAGAATCTAACCAACTGGGGGAGTGGGGGTCTATTACTGCCCATGGTCCGACAACCAACCGGATCGCATTGTCAACCGACAACCGCACCTTGAATTCGGTGTTGTCCCATCTTCACGAAACTAATTCTATAGTACCCCTGACAAAGACCACATCTTCAAACTATTAACAATTACGAAGGGAAGGCATGGGAGTAGAAGAAATCAGCTGTTCGGATTTATAAGCAGAAGCAATAGTGGCATGTGGAGGCATCCTGAAGTAGCAGTAGTAGGTGGGATCAATAATGGAGAATTTGTGAATTCATAGTTAGGTGCATCCAATAGCATAGAACACCGCTGGGTCAATACAAAAATCGACAGTGATTTGGAAATATCACTACCGGGTGGTGGCTTGACCCAGCATTGATTATCACTACTGCCGGTTGTAGCCTGTGCTGGCAGTGATATCGTCATATTTATCACTGCCTGTGGCTTGATCCAGCACTAATATATCACTATTAAGTGATCATTTGAGTCGACCGTGATAAATTTTCTAGGTCCTATTCTTATGATCCCATAGTTCACCATCGACTCTAGCAAAACTGAGAGTAATGCTCTGGCAGTGTCATAGTGTGTTAACAACTTTTGTCTATCTAGTGAGCAAATTGGAGAAGTTAGAGTTTTCATGTAAAACGTCTTTGGTATATACTATTTATATAGAGCAACATTTTGTGGTCTCCGATATAGCAAGAACATATATACCGGCCCAACCTCCGTCACTGTAATGGACAATAGAGTGCCATTAGTATAAGCTATTTGTAGCTGATATCATACACTACCAGAAACCGGGTCTTAGCCGAGTGTGTAAAACTTTGCCGAGTGCTAGAAATTTCATGGAAGTATATGGGAGAGATGTAGATTTTGTGAACAATATTACTATCACTTTATTGAATAAAGAAATAGCCAAAATATAAATTGTAGATCTTGAGAAGTTATACAACTTTGCAGTTAAACACTTTTTAATTAAATTAAATTTTGCAATGAAAAGTACGTTGGAATTTTTTAAATTTGAAATTTGAATTTTTCAAATGATTTTGGATGGAGAAACATCCAAAATAAGAGTTGTAGATTTCAAGAAGTTATGAAACTTTATAGTTGACAACTTTTTTATTTGAATTCATCTTCTCAATGAAAACTACGTTTGAATTTTTCAAATGTGAAATTTGAATTTTGTAAAGGCCTCAGATGAAAAAACTACCAAACTGAAAGTTATAGATTTCAAAAAGTTATGAAACTTTATAGACCACCACCTTTTCATTTGAATTCATTTATGGGTTGAAACAATCAATTTACACTCGGCTTAGTATAATACATGGGGAACCAAAATAATATATAGACACAAGTTAGTGTGTGGTACAGTGGTTGAGGTGGGATTGTACAAGGAGGAGATCATGGGTTTCGAGGGCCGGCAACTGTGTAGCGAGCGAAAAACTACTATATATGTGGTATACCAAAATGACCATGCCTCAGCATATTACTCCGTCTGTCCTAGGATATAAGGCACGCATATATTTCAAAATTCAAACTTTATTATCTTTGACCAATAATTAGTCAAATAATATAAAAGTTAATTAGTCAAATAATATAAAAGTTTTGTAATACAATAGTGGTAACATTGGATTTGTGTTTGCAAATACTTTCTAAGAATATTTTTGTTATCCATCTAGCTCCTGTCCAGACGTCCGACCCATCAAAGCGTGCGGACACCAGCTGTGTCCCGCAACGATTTTGGAAAGGGGAGCGTCCTGCCATAACGGATGGAGCGTGAGCGCTGTGTGAGTACCTGTCCGGCTCTAGTTGGTTCCGGACGTAGTAATTATATCTTTACCGGTTTGTTATTGCTATAATTATATATGATAGTATAAATTAATGGATAAAGTATGATTTTGAAGACCGCGCCGAGTCAAATCACGCCTTATATCTTAGGACAGAGGGAGTATGGTGCAAAAGCTAAAAAAATTGTATGTGTATGTACTTTTAATTTTAAAAAATTAGAAAAATAGGGAAGATAGTTAAAAAATTCTTTCTAATGGCTACTGCATTTTTTAGATCTATCTTGCTGGATGAGTGATGGCATAATAAGTTTATAAGGATTTTGTTTTAGGCTGCTGGATGAGTGATGGCATAATAAGTTTATAAGGATTTTTGTTTTGGGCAACACAGTTGGTTGGCACGATGAAATATCCTGTATACATGTTACGGTTGACGTACGTGACGAGCACAGCATACAGTACTTCCTAACCATACAGGAGGACTGAGAATATGGAAGTTGCCATGTTCAACTTAGTTTGTTAGCTAGAACAACAGCACTAGCTGTGTCCTCTGTTGCTACCCATCATGGATTAGTCATCCCCAAGATTATTAATTCGATATGTTTGTAACTTGCCCCATGCGCTAGCTGTCTGCTGTTCCATTGTTCTCCTGCCTATCATAGGCTTCAAAACATATATCATTGAATGAAAAAGAAGGTTAATTAAGTCAAGTATGGTCCACGTAGACGTCGGTTGAGATCTGCGCGCTGCTGGACATCTCTCCTGAAGTCTTGACTGTTCCATGCTATGCTTTGTTGAAGGGAGGAGCACAAGGACCCAAAGCCGAAGAAGAGGGCCAGATTGTGCAATGGGTCTGCTACGAACAAGATACCGCAGAGGCCTTGCTGGCTGCTGGTCATACTTTAGGTCTACCTTTTATATCTCCGCTGGATCTAAAACTCCTGGTGCATCCCATCCCTGCTAACCCAAATGCTTTCGCAGCCGGGTGACCACCGAATTCCCAATACCATGCCATATGCCTATGTTCTTGTGCTCTCATCAACACCTTCATCACTATTTTGGATTCTAGTTTCTCTGTTGAACCAGAGAGCATACAAGTGTGTTTTGACATACGCCCTCTCTTCATAATAAGGAGTGCACTAACTATATATATGGAGGAATAAGAAGTAAAATGAGAGGTAGTTACACCAGGTAGTTACATTATTGAGCGCGTGTTGTATATCTATACCTATATACCTATTATAAGAGGAAAAATTTCTCCAGGTAGTTATATATTCACCAGTTCACCCGTATACCATTGAAATATACTAATAGTACTGTTTGTAGTTATAACATATAGCTGATCTCAGACCACCTTGGCTCAACACATGGTTATAAGTCAGTTAACAGAAGCACATGCCATTTCGCAGTTGCTCAAGCTCACCAGGTATACAGATTCAGACATAGATGAAGAAGCTCTTACAGTCGTTTAACTTTTGAACTATTTAAAATATAGAAAACCATAAGCCAGCCTATTGAAGACAGTTGTTGGTGCGAAAGACAACCACACAGTGCAGTGCTACGATGCGCAGATAGCAGATCACAAAACACACACTCCGGACGTTCTGACGGTGGCAAAATTGCAATCGTCAGACAATCAAGCCTGTAGCAGTGGTGCACGTAGATGTGCACGAGGGGATGGTTTGGCGGTTGCTACCATGCATGACCGCCAGACTTTCCAGTGCTCTGCGTCAGGCTGTCCGGTGCATTGATTTTCACGTTTTGATGAACTATAAATCTAATCTCAATGGGGGTTTCATAGAGTTTTATGAGCATTAAATACACTGACATAGCACATTATTTATTAAGAGAGAGACTGTAAAAGTTTCATGGGAGTAGAGATAGTTTTATGGGGATGAAACAATTAATTCTACACTGTTTCAAAAATCTGGGTGCATATGAAACTGTGCCATAAAACCTCCACTGAGACTAGCCTAAGAACCCTTATTGAAAATTAAAGGACCCATTGGAGAGATGCACCTATGGTTGTTTTTAGGAACAAAAAAAAAAGCCAACTAGAATGTCCATAAACTGGGTTTTCCCAGCAATTATTATGATAATTAAAGACGTTTTGATGCTGTATGCTCAGATTTTTCCACAGGATTTTAGAGAGGAATAGTGGACTAACTGAAGGATGATCAAACGAATATTACAAGGAGCAAATTAATAAGGTGGAGTGTTAGAAGTAATATTTCCCAGTGATCAATTAACTGGCTAATGACATGATTAGTAGTTTTTAGTGTAAAAAGAGGGATTAGTCGTCCCTAAGCTAAATAATTCACTCGACAAGGAACAAATTAATAAGGTGGAGGATTAGAAGTAACATTACAACTAGCTGTGTGCTGTTCTGTTGCTACCCATCATGGATTAGTTGTCCCTAAGATAAATAATTTCTATCCGCTATCTTTTCAGCACAACTGTCCTGTCTCTGCTGAGTCTTTGACTGTTCCACGCTATGGCTTTGTTGGATGAAGGAGGCCGGATTTCTAAAACTAGAAACAACATCAAAACCAGACTGCGCATGGGTCAGCTACTAACAAACTACGCCAGAACTCTTCCTGTCACCGGCAGATGAATGTATTCTCGCTTCACCTTTTGCATCTCTGCTGAATCTAAAAGTCCTGGTGCATCCCATCCTCACTAACTCAAACGCTTTCGTGACTGGGTTGCCACCAAATTCCCATTCCCATTGCCATGCTATGTGACTATATTCTTGTGCTCATCAATACCTTCATCTATTTTGGATATTTCTGTCTGTGCTGAACCAGGAAGTATACTGGTGTGTTTTCAAACACACCCCTTTTGTAGGGTCTGCAGCTCTCTCTCTCTCTCTCTCTCTCTCTCTCTCTCTCTCTCTCTCTCTATATATATATATATATATATATATATATATATATATATATAGAATAACTTATTCTGTAGCCACTTTGAGTTACGATAATTATGATACTAATTTATGGGAATTATAGTAATTTCTTACTAAGTATTATAGTAATTCAACTAATGCTAATTTTAATTTACGAGAATTATAGTAACTCCTTACTATGTGTTATAGTAACTCAACTAATGCTAATTTATAAGAATTCTAGTAACTCCTTACTATGTGCTATAGTAACTCAACTATCGTAATGATTATATTAATTGAGTCACTATAATTCTCGTTAATTAACATAGTAATTATCGTAACTCAAAGTGGCTACGGAATAAGTTATTCTGTAGCCGGCTACTGAATATAGTCTCACACTGAGATTTTACACTCTCTTTCATTATTTATCCATCCACCACGTAGTTATATTATTGCGAGTGTGTTGTGTATCTATACCTATACTTAATATTAAGAGCAAAAGTTTCTCTCTCACCAGGTAGTTATATTATTCACTCGATAACCCGTATAGCATTATATTGCCCAGCGCGCCTTAGCTTCAATGTTCTCTAGTACAAAAAAAGCTTTATAAAGACGGTACATAACTTATTTCTACTAGCATTTTTCAGCTCCACCAATAGAAGAGGCCAGTGAAAATAGAGATATTCACGGGAGGTGATTTAAGAACTACCGGTATAAGAAATTTGCTAGTGTAAATCGATATATAGTGGAATTTTCTTAATAAAACCGCCACTACAAATGCTTGTCCAAAAAATATAAATCAGTTTTCAAAAATATCAAAAAAACAATTTTAATCCTAGGAAAGGCCCACTAGGCAGCCACCCGCCCGTCTTTCAGCATTTTTTGCATGAAAATTGGCATTTTCCGCGCGAAAATCATACTACTACAGAAATGGGCTCCAGGTATTTGTAACCGCGACCTAATCCTCCTACGTAGCATCCTCTACCACTTCACCCATCACTCACTTAGTCTATTAGAGTTTGGTTCCCCACATATTATCCTGAACTAAGTATAAATATAAATGGTTGTTTGAGGCCCTAAACAAATTCAAATGAAAAGGTTATCAACTACAAAGTTTCATAACTTTTATTTTGGTAGTTTCTCCATCGTTTACAAAATTTGAATTTGAAATTTAACAATTTGAAATGTATTTTTACATGTTTAGATGACTTCAAAAGAAAGAGTTGTCGGCTAGAAAGTTTCATCACTTTTCAAGATGTACAACTTTCATTTTGTTGGTTTTTTCATACGTGGTCATTTGAAAAACTCAAAGAAATCAATTGCAAATTTTTTTTATTGGTGATTTTCTTAAGAAACTGCCACTGCAAATACATGATTTCTAGTGGCAGTTTTGTTAGAAAACTGCCAATAAAGATACATTTTTAGTGGCGGTTTTATTAAGAAATCGTCACTTCAAATACACGATTTCTTGTGGGGGTTCTATTAGAAAACCATCTACAAAGATCTATTTTTTGTGGCGGTTCAGAACCGTTTGATTTATACTGGCCAACATCAAGAGAAACTGTCCGTGGGAATAAAGCCTACGTCGAGAGAAATGATTTGTGTATTAGTGGTTGCTTGATCTTAATTAATAAATATCCTTCTTGTATCTTTGGTGCATCATTTTGACTGCAAAATGGAAGGTGCGTGTGGGGAGCTTTCCCCCACAAAGAACACAAATTAAGACTATACACAAATGGCAAAACAATTAATTTGTGGGACTTGAAGTGGCTGGCACAGACTACAAGTGACTAGCACATATGGCCTAGCTACCCTCTCCATGGAGGCGTCCAGACGCCAACTTTATATACAGAAACAATGGTGGTAGGTTTATCCAACAATGCAGAATAATCAATCATTTGATGGTTATGTCGATCCAATGACAGAGAGAACACTGTTGGGTTAACATAAAACGTGACAATGATATGAAAATATAACTACTGGCTCATGGTTTGACTACAACACATATAAATGACATCTAGTGCATGTGAAAAGATTGCATAAAAGATACGCTAACAAATACTAAAAATTACATATATGTTATGAAAGACCTTTGCACAATTAGGCCAATGTAAGCGTTGAAGCATACAAGCATATAATAACCCCTCCGACAATTATGGCAGTGATTGCTGAAACGTCATTCGAATGACAACCTCCAGGAAGTTCCTCTAGAACCTAACCAACCATAGGTCCTGTACTCCCCGTGGCCCAACAACTAACTGAATCACGCAGCCATTTCTTACCAATCTCACCTTGAATATGGCATTGTCCCATATTCACAAAACTTTTTCTAGTTCCTCTAGTGGTACCATCTTCACTGTCAATATATAATGGAACGTATAAGAAATCAGGGTTCCATCGACAATCTTCAAACTACAAACGATTACGAAGGGAAGGCAAGGGAGTATAAGAAATCAGCTATTCGGATTTATTTTTTTTCGAATAAAGCTATTCTGATTTATAAGCAGAAGCAATTAATATTGGCAGGTGGAGGCATCCTGAAGTAGCGGTGGTAATATAATGGAGAATCAATGAATTAATACTTAGGTGGATCCAACAGCATAGAACACTGCTGGGTCAATACAAAAATCGGCGGTGATTTGTAAATATCACTATCGGGTGGTTGCTTGACCCAGCATTGATTATCACTGCCGGTTTGTAGCCTGTGCTTTATCACTGCCCGTGGCTTGACCCAGCGCTAATATATCACTATTAAGTGATCGTTTGACTCGACAGTGGTAAATTTTCTGGATATCCTATGCTTATGTTCCCACATGATAACTAATCATCATCGGCTCTAGCGCAACAGAGTGTAATGCTGTGGCAGTGGTTGCCTGTGTTTGTCATAGTGTGCTAACAACTTTTGTCGATCTGGTGAGCAAATTGGCACTATGCCAGAAAAGCTTATCAGTGACGCCTCGATTAGTGACTCAGAAAAGAAACGCGTCACTAATAGAATATCAGTGACGCAGGTTAACAATACACGTCACTGATTAGCTGTTGCCAATGGTCTAGGAACAAGACGCGTCACTAATAACACTATATCAGTGACCCTTGCAAACAAAACGCGTCACAGATAAAAACTGTGACGCGTATTGCTGAGCCGCGTCACAGATAGATGGTCGTATTTGTGACGCGGGTTATGAAGACGCGTCACTGATAAAGAATGTGACGCGTTTTCTCTAGACACGTCACTGATAGAAGGCGTTATCAGTGACTCTTCTTGACAAAACGCGTCACGGATAGTAAATGTGACACGTGGTGTATAAACGCGTCACTGATTTGTGGACATAATCTGTGACTCATTTTCTTAAGCCGCGTCACAGATTACCAGGCCAGAAATTATTACTTATTTATTATATAGTTTATTTATTTAATTGGCCATCTGGGCCGTGCACCAATCTTAATGCATCGTCCAGCACTACTTGGTCGCAGCGGTCGACGCGGTTTCTTCTCCCTTCCACAGATCGTTACAGTCGACGCGGTTTCTTCTCCCCGCCGCGCCAGCGTGCTCCTCCCCCCGCGCGGCGGAGCGGCGTAGCGGCGGCGGCGCCGCCTCCTTCCTCCCGCGCTGCTTGCCCGGCGGCCAGTAGCAGCCGCTGCGCGGCGCGGCAGGGGGCGGCGAGGCACTAGGGTTTGGCGGGCAACCGCGCCGCGCCCGGCGGCGGCGGCGTGCAGGCCCTCGCCCTCCTCTGCGCGCGCTCCCCCACCTTTCCCGTTCATCTCTCCGTGAAGTCTGCAGCAGCGTGGGCGAGACCCTCGCGGCACCTGCAGGTGCCGCCCGGGCGCCGCCCCCACCACGGCACCTGCAGCTCCCACCGGCGCCGCCGCCGCCGCCCACCCGGCACTTGCAGCTCCCCCGGCGCCACATCGTCGGGCGGCGGGGCTGGCGGCCTGCGGCCGTGCAGCGCCGCAGCAGCCAGGCGCATCCTCGCGCTCGCTCCCTACCGAGGTCGGCGTCGGCGGCCACGCGGAGTGCGGCACCAATCCGTCGCCCCCACCAAACCGAGGAGGCCGAGCAGCCTGCGTCCTTCGATCATCCGAAGGTGAGCCCCAATCCCCAGCCCTAATTCCCCAATCCCCAGCTCCAAGGTGCTGCAGCTGCCACTTGCTCTCCTCGCATCGCCGCCGCCCCAGTTTCCTTTGTGTGCCCGTGCACTCGTCGGCCACCGTCCGAGAATCTGTGCGAGAAGTGAGAGGTGAGCCTGTTCTATCTCCAGTCCGTCCATCCCATACTGTTTGGGGACTTGATTGTTGTATGAGCGTCCTGAATCCTCTGATGTAACGAGTAGCAGTAGCTCTGATTGTTAAGCTGATCTGCATGGTTTTCGCAAGTGGGAGTTTCAGAATTTTTTTATTCATTCAACCGGAAGGCATAACTGAAACTGTTGGGAGTTGTGTTGTTTGCTTTCATATTGTTCGTGGAGATGATTTTCTCAAGTGCTAAATAAACTAGATAATTAGTTAGCATTTTTGACTTTGAATGTAAACTATAGGGAAAAAAATATAAATCTGAGCACTATATAATATTTGTCTTTGAATGTAGAATCTAGCCATAGTCAGTAACTCCATTTTCACTTGCTTGATTGCTTCGATGGTTTCAAATATATGTTTAGTTCCCATTATCATTCTCTGGAAACATCAATAGAGCCTTCATTGTATTTGATTTGCAGGGCCTGGGGCCACCATTGGAGGAATGTGTGCTACTCGCTGTTCTGGTTCATTAGCTGTGAGGTAATTACCAACTTGAGTCCATGCTTATTTTGGTAATATTCTTGTATGCTTATTTGGATTTGTATCTTTGTTTTGTTTAGCTGAGTCAGCTATTGCTCAAGTGTAAAATAAAACTACATAATTTGAGTTAACTGGATGGCAAGTACCAGGTCCTAACTTAACTGAACTGAATAGCAGGTGCCATACATATTTTATCACCACTGAGTAGTAGATCGAAACAGAAATCTCTATGTTTTCACAAACTGAGAACCATACTGAATTCTGAACTCTGTAAGCTCTTTGCTCTTCTGAATTCTGAACTCTGTATTATGCACATTAAAATCTGAGTTGAAAGGAATTCAGCTGTCAATGTTTCTTAATTATTGTAGAACTCACAACTTGTATTTTTTCCTTTTATCTTTGCTTGTGCAGTGAGTTCAGGACTACCTGACAGGTTAGTTTCTTTCTATTTCTCTATGTTACTTTGTTCTTCTCTGTATGTGTATATATTTGCTAGAAATATGCCAATAGGGAGACTGCATATTTCCCTTATGCAAAGCCCACTTGTCAATCTAAAATGAAAAGCCCAGCTGTTCTTAGTGTTCCTTGTAGCTGATCATGGTATTTTTTTTAATAAATATTTGTGCTACCTCACAGATCTGAGGCAAGGTGCATCAAAAATCCAAGTTCATCTGCTTGCTCTGTGATTCCAGGTACACACGACAATTGTGTTACCCCAATTGCTTGTGCAGATTTCTTCCTTTTTTTAGGACTCAAGCAAGTTGTGTTGTGCATGTACAGAAGTGGGAGAGATGAATCATGGCCTGAGGGAAATTTTCTTAAGCATCCATTACCGACCTGGGATTTGTGCTAGTGACTGTCCAGTGAAGATCTAGTTGCTTAGTTCTCCCTCTCAGATTTTTATTCTGTACTGTGTGACCATTTCATCAAGTTTAGATTGCACACTGCATGCAACATGATATTATTAATCAGACTATCTGAAAGTGCTACTTCTACAGAGTTAGATTTGCTTGCCACTACTCATTTATTTGATTGCTTGTCACTACTAGATTTAGAATTAGATTGCTAGCTAATCTGGTTAGTTCTAGATTTAGAATTAGATTGCTAGTTAATCAGACTATCTGAAAGTGCCATGTTCTTGTCACTACTCATTTAAAGTGCTACTTCTATTGTGTTGTACATTTCTTGTGAAGCAATGACTGATCGATGTGTAACAGGTGTCTCACTACTGGTCTTACTTTCCAATAATTTCTCTTATTTGCATAGACAAGGTCCTTTCTCAATTTGTTTTGATCTTATTTGGTATGCTCTCTCACTAATGCAGCCAATTCTAGCATGCTGATTACCCATGACCTGACAAAATGAAGGCCACCACCTCACCTGCTTGAGAGAAACTGAAATACCAATGGTAAGATTAACATCTTTTAAAATATTTGTACTATGAATTCTACTGGTTAAATTTGTTTTAGTCTAGATCAGATCATTTTTAGGTGATTTATTTACTTATCTTCAGTGAATGGAATGGGGACGTGAATACTGTAACGCATCTAACTTTTTATACAGCATGACACAATAATATATACTACTGAACTGCTGCCACTACTTCACATGGCTATTACGAAGCTGTTACTGAACTGCTACCATTATATTAGCAATTAACTGCATGAATTAGCAGCAGCTTAGACTGCATATTCTTATTCTTTTTGCTGTCCAGATAACATTTTAAAGCTGAGCATTTTGGTTCTAAAGATAGGTTCTAGTGTACTATCTTGTTGAAGTTTGGTATGCTAGCTAATTTCTTTCCTCAACTTAATGTATTTATTTAGCCTAAATCTGAGAAGAACAAGGAGGGCACTGCAACTCAATGACACTGGATCAAGAAGTAATGCAGTTGTTTTAGACCAAATGGTATTTCCTGATTGCAGAGCCATTATCTGCAGGCAATATTTAATTAAATTTTGCATTTGTGATCAAGTGAAGCACAAGCTTTTTGAGTACAGTAGTTGTTTCATTCCTGCATGGAAGGCCATCAGACCTGGAACTTGTTTGCCCAAATTTAATTGCATCAGTACATCAAACTCACCATGTAACTGTATTAATTAGTGGTAAACTGCATGGTACCAATGAATCTGAGTACTACATCCTTTCTTAACATACAGAAAATCGATTTGCCATGGCCAGAGTTAGCTGCTGCTGTTGAAACACGTACGAAACCTAGAGCAGCTACAGTTTTGCAAAACAAGATACTTGCCAGATTTTTACAGCTCCAACCAGATTTATGCTTACAATGATGTGCTTATGTTTTACAGGTCACTGATGACCCTCTAGACCTTCTGTCAAGTCATGCAGCTTCTATGCTGCACACCACTTGTTTTTAGGTATGAGAAAGACAAACTTGGAATACCCTAAGGTACATGTGCTGCTGCTTCTCCCGCCACTTCTGTCAATTAATTGTTGGTTAGGTTTGATTCTGGGCTTGAGATCTCTCAAGAACAGGGGTGGGTGGATTATGTTGTCTGCAGGCGATATTGCCACACTGAAATTCAGAGGCTCTGTTCGTGCTATTGTTTACTGAACTTTCAGCAGATCAAAGGCTTCCAGTGGCAGTAGTAAACTGATAGCTGAAAAGGGATTTCTAGCTAATAATGATACAGTAAGATGATGCGAAAGCTATGTGTCTAGGCACATATATAGACACACTGTACTTAGTAGTAGCCATTAGCTGAGCCAATGGAACTGAAAAGCAGTAGCCAGAAACAATATAATAGGATGATGCGACTTATGCTGCTGTTTAGCTGAATGGAGGAAAGCTAAGCAAACTATGTTGTTGTTTTACTAATTTTTATGCACTGTAAAAATGAAGCTAACAAAATCTAACTAACATCCAGCCATGTTCTTCTATATTGTACTGTACCCTGTTTCTTTTTGACCAAAGTTCTATCTTGACACACGAATTTGAAGTGTTGACGACGCCCATCGACATGCACGCGATTAGAAAAAAGCTGGCCATGTTCGCACAGGTCATCGACAAGAAAGGAGAGTTCATCTTGTTAAGCACCAGTGATGTGTGTGTGTGGGTCCAGTAATGTAGTGTGTGACTAAATAAGTACAATGTTGTGATGGGTTTTAAACAAATTGTGAACCTGCTGTGATAATCAATTTGATATACATGTAAATTGTTGAACTTGATATGTATTTGAGGAGCTTCAGTTATCAACATGTAATATATTGATGGCTTTCATATATATGTGCTATGAATATTGTATATATGCAGGACCATTTTATTTTTTTTTTGTTTTCTAAAATAGTTATCAGTGACGCGTATTGGTTGGACACGTCGCTGATAGAGGGTTATCAGTGACGCGTATTGGTTGGACGCGTCGCTGATAGAGGGTTATCAGTGACGCGTATTGGTTGGACGCGTCGCTGATAGAGGGTTATCAGTGACGCGTATTGTTTGACGCGTCGCTGATAGATGGTTATCAGTGACGCGTATTGGTTGGACGCGTCGCTGATAGAGGGTTATCAGTGACGCGTAAAAACGCGTCACTGATTTGCCCTTATCAGAGACGCGAGAACAGTGACGCGTTTTTTCCGCGTCACTGATGGCTGTATAGAAGTGTCACTGATAACCTTTTTTTGGCATAGTGTGGAGAAGTGAGATTTTTCATGTAAAACTTCTTTGGTATATACTATATATATAGAGCAACATTTTGTGGTCTCCGATATAGCAAGAATATACCCAATCTCCGTCACTGTAATAAACTAATAGTGCCGTTAGTATAATGTAAACGGAAAAGTACAGACATCGATGAACTGGCTCTTACGGTGTATAATTTTCGAACTGTTAAAATCTCACCGGTACAAAAAACATTTTTACAGACGGTGCTAGAACCATTTACACAGGTGGCCAAGCCCACCGCCTGTACCAGGGGTCAGTACTAATCGACCACAATACAAAGGCGGTGGAGAGTGAGCCGCCTGTGAAAATCTGGTTTTCACAGACGGTTCACTTTGTCAGCCGCCTGTGTAAATGTATGTTTACACAGGCGGTTGACTAGGTGAGCCGCCTGTGTAAATAATTTTTTATATATATTTTAAATTTTAATTTTTTCCACCACACTATAGTGCTATGTCTATCACATATATATATTTAAGATATGTAAACATGAACCATAAAATTGCATCATACATACATCACACATATATATTATAGATATGTACACATGAAATCAAACATCAACCATAAAACTCATATATACACGTCAATGTTATCCGCACAACTATTTAGGGCCTGTTCGGCTGGTTATCCAGCTGGCTGGTTACTCTGATATTCGGCTGGTTATCCAACCGGTTGCACAATGCAGCCTCTCACACTTTCCAGCCAGCCACAGACAGCAGAACAGGCCCTTTGTGTTTACATGTCATTTCGCTTTAAATTTAGACCTGCTATGTCTGTCAGCGCTCTAAATTTATCATTTGCTAAATCGCCCTCCTGATCAAAATATACTCCGTCACTTGGAATTATTTCTCTCATAATAAAACCGCACAAGTCTGCTACTATATTTTCTATAGTCGTTGGTGTAAAGGGCACATCATTTCCTTTCTTTTTTGGCTGGAACAAAGTTTAAAAGTATCATTGACACATGTCCAATATATACATTTGCAACTTTAATGAGAAAACTTTATACATAGATATTGTTTACCATATTTTTGTCCCTGATGTATCGTCTCCGCTGCCTTATAAACTCACATATATAGCATCCACCATAGACCGATCTAGGTGGTTGCTTGTGGCACTATGTAATGAGTAACAGATTATTCTAAAATTGTTATGTCTTATGTATTATTTATATGATGATATGTGTTTGGACAATTTACCGGATAATGGTGTTGTATCGTCAATGTCACCCTAGGATCTGAGCGTGCGGCATCGACCGGTCCTTTTTGTTTCTTATAAAACCACCATGCCCTGTAGATATCGAATATAAAACACTAAAGTTATTTTAAAACTCTAATTTATATAAGTACGCATGTGGTTGCATGTTGGCTCACCTTTCTAATTGAACCAAGAATGGTTGATACGACTCGAGAGGAAAATGTAAGGAGTCTAGGACAAGCACCTTCCCTTTGAAGGGATAAATATAAAAAACAATCCAATGGTCACTGCATGAATAAATGAGTGAGCGACACATGTACTTAGGGTTAACACGATAATTTAAAGTACGTATACGAAGTCACACTTACCTAAAGTTGTAGGGTGCCAATATGAAATCCCTGTACTTATATCTCAGCGTTACTCTACCGAGATAGAGGGCATAATCATCCTCGTATTTTCTTTGCAACTCTTTTATAGCTTCTACAACTGCTTCTGGTATTTTATCCTTCTCTATCTTGGCTTTATCTTCATTTGTCCGTACAAATTTGTGCATATTTTTTGTAACTTGATAGGGCTCAGATAACCGACCATCGATCCTATAGATAATGACCTCTGCTCGTGATATTAGAGTTTCACAGTACATATTTAATAATAACAAATGTGTGTACATGAGTGATACTTACAGGCACCAGATTGTTATGAGTTGGACGTCAAACCGCCTATAGTTCAACAACAAGTGCATGTCCTTAAAGGTTACACAGACGGTTAAAATTTACGAGAACCGCCTGTGTAAACGCTTTTACACATACGGTTCTCTTGTTGGGCCCATGGTATTTTCTCTACTGGCGTCATGAAATTGTGAACTGCCTGTGAAAAAAAAGGTGCCAGCAAAAATGATTTTTATACTAGTGTCTATAGAAAACAGGAAACCCCAACTTCAGCAAGACAGTGACATAAGGGCACCCGCAATGTATCCGGGACCATAGCAATAAGATGGGCCCCATCTATAAATGAGCAACATGTAAATCTCGGTGCACAATGTATAATGCCATTTGAGAATATAATAAGGTGGGTCCGGTTTCAATAAAAAAATACTTCAGCCCAACCTCCGTGAAATCCTACCCGCGTCCGCTGTTTGCCAGGAAAATATCAGGTCCTTCCCCAACCTTCCATCGATCCCCATCCAAAAATCCCAAATCGACGAGGGGCGAGATCTAGCTCGAGTTCGGCGCCATCGACCTCGTCCTTGCTAGCGCCGTCGACCCGTCCCGGGCGCCGTCGATCTCATCCCCGCTGGCGCCGTCGACCCCGTCGTCGCGGCCAAATCTCGTGGCGGCAAAATGTTGCGGCGGCGGCGGCGGACAAGGAGAACAGCGCTGCTACTGGATACTCGCCGTAGCCGTAGGCCGTGGCTGCCACGGCGGCCAAGAGGAAGGACGCGCTGGTGCTCGTCTAGAGCTCCAACGGCTCGCCTGTGTCCGAGCGCTTTGCTGCCGCCGCCGTGGTACTAGTACATACTGCATGTTTCTATTCGGCTCCACAATATTGATTTACTACTTGCGCTACATGTGAGCATGGTTAAAGGAAAGATACACGATGCATGCTTCATTACGAAAGGATGGTACTAGTACATACTGCATACTTCTTGTCATCATAATAATAAATCCGATTACATAGTAAATGGCTAACTGCTAATAAGAACATAGTAAATGGCTAACTGCAAATAAAAACTTAGTAAATGGCTAACTGCTAATAAGAAGTCTTAAGCTCTAGTTTTGTTGTGGCTGAGTGCCAAATTTTTGCCATATATGCTCTACCAAATCTGCCTTCAGACGGCGATGGGTTGATCGATCTTGAATTTCCATGTCTTTGTCTATAACCTCTGCAAATCCATGGATTGGGCCATGGTTAAGTCCTGTCATTTGTGCAGAAGCTTGTGATTGTTCATATGTGTTGTCATCAGGGATCCCATAGATGTCTCTCTCATCCTGAACTATCATGTTATGCAAGATAATACATGCATACATGATATCAGCTAGTTCTTCCCTTTCCCAAAGTCGTGCTGGATGACGGATTATGGCCCAACGTTTCTGCAGAACCCCAAATGCCCGTTCCACATCTTTTCTTGCTGATTCTTGTCTTTGTGCATACAGTCTATGCTTGTCATTTTGAGGTCTAGTGATTGATTTCACTATTGTAGCCCACTCTGGATAGATACCGTCAGCTAGATAGTATCCCATATTGTATTCTGTTCCATTGATATGAAACTGGACACTAGGAGCTCTTCCTTGTAGTACTTCAATGAATAATGGTGATTGATCCAAAACATTGATGTCATTGTTTGAACCAGCAGCACCAAAAAAGGCATGCCAAATCCATAAGTCAGCAGAGGCGACTGCTTCTAGCATGATAGTGGGTACGCCATAATCGCCTCGTGTGAATTGCCCCTTCCATGCAACCGGGCAATTTTGCCACTCCCAATGCATGCAGTCAAGACTGCCTAGCATGCTGGGAATCCATGTGCCTCACCTTGTTCAAGTAAACGCTGAACATCTTGTTCTGTAGGCCTACGAAGATACTGTTGACCAAATAAATGCCTCACACCTTGAACAAAATTAATCATGCATTCCATAGCTGTGGTTTCTGCAACCCCGAAAGCCTCATCCATAAGATCAGCAGGCGTACCATAAGCCAACATTCGTATTGCAGCTGTGCACTTTTGCAATGGTGATAGACCAACCTTCCCAAATGCATCTCTTCTCAAACGAAAATATGGAGACCAATTGCCAAGGGCTTCCACAATATACAAAAATAAATGTTTTCTCATGCGAAATCTCCTACGAAATTGCTCATCGGTATATAAAGGATTTTCAGAGAAATATTTAGCAAACAATCTGTTATGATCCTCTTCATGATTTCTATTGATGTACCTCCGTTTGTAGCCCCTTCGCCTATTAGAAGTACCAGCTTGTGCTTGCAGTTGTGCTTGTAGTTGTGCTTCTATCTGAGATTCTATCTGAGCTTCTATTTCGGCCTCCATAGGATCATTGATTTCTTCCCACATGAGCTCTTTAATGTTATTACTAGAGCTAGAATCATCTGACTCACTGGATTGGTCTTCTGAGTCAGTTGACATCTCTGAAAATATTGGGCTGGCTATTGCGATGGAGGTGAATGAAAGTGAATGGCTGATGTCCTTCTGGACATCACATATTTGAAGATGCACTCCAACGGCTAGATACACTCCAACGGCTAGCCTTTTCTTTTGTCAGCAGCTAGTTTTTCCTTTTGTCAGCATACCAACATGTAGCTTTTGCTTTTGTCAGCATACCAATAGGTAGCTTTTGCTTTTGTCAGCATACCAACAGTTAGTTTTTCTTTTGTCAGCATGCTAACAGCTACCTTTTTCTTTTGTTAGGTTTATTGATATGTATTGAGATCAAGGAAAGGAGGATGGACATAAAAATCGGTTCACAATTACACAGGTCTGCTCAACACATTCTACTTTAGCACACAGGATGTAGAAATACAATACAATATAGAAATACAATACAAATTGGTTCACATTAGAAGCAATCTCCTAATACACAATTCTAGAATATAACTAGAACATTGACATTGCTAAGTAGCATTAAACATCTAACATGACTTGCTATTCATTTATTCCTCAGCAAGTTCTCTACCTAGTTTTTCTAAAATATCATTATGGGTCTTCAGTTGTTTTTCATTGTACTTTGATGTATCCTTCTCTGACAATTTTAAGTATGTTGCAAACTTTTTGGCCCTTGCCTTTTCTTGTTTTGCTCTTGCGCTCTCTTTTTTTGCTTCTGCTGATAGTACTGTGGCTTCAGCTGACTTTAGCAATGCTGCTGCTCTTTGGGTAACAGCCTCATGGAAAAGAACCATATTTTGACATGGCTTATCTCCTAAAGGTGATGGTGCACCTTTTCCTTTCAGCCTTTGTTTTGCTGCCCTCTGCCCCTCAGGACGCTTTTCTTTGCTCAAAGTTTCTTCCTCGGTATCTTGGTTGGATGACGAAGTATATGCTCCGGATTCAGAAATCTTGTTTCTCTTATTCTTGCTACCCTCTTGAAGGACTCTCTTCCATTTAGGCTGGTCTTTTAGATCTTTCCAAATATATTCTAAGGTGAAAGATCTTCCCTTGTTACCTTTTTTGAACCATGCATGGGCTGTCTGCTTTATCATGTCATCAGAGTACCCACTAGTGAAAGTACTTTTAGCTCTAGAAATACATCCACAGAACTTGGTTACATCTCTCTTGACATTACCCCAATGTACCCTGCATTGCTTGGCTGTCCTTTTGTGTCCATTGCTTGGCAGATTTCCGTTGAATTCATCAGCTACAGCCTTCCAGTAATGTTCAGTTTTCTTGTCATTGCCATGTATGGGATCAGTGGAGTGTTTCAACCAGGTGCTCATTAGTCGTATATTGTCATCTTCACTCCAATTGATGCGTAGCCCGCTTCTTCCTTCTTCTTCACTGCTATCACTTGATTCTAGAACATTAACTGCCTCTTTTTGCTTCTGTGATGTAGGACATGGAGAAGCTGACTCTGATCCATGGGAGGAAGTGTTGGCTGGAATACCAAATGAAGGTGGAATACCAAATGAAGGCTCCATGACTTCTACTTTTTTTTAGTGAACCAATCTATCCCAGAGCATATATTTATAGTGTTGTGCCAATTTTGTAGGTGCACGAGTCCAAGCCAATGGTCGAAAGGTCCAGCAACGAGTGCCTACGAAGGTCCAGCAACGAGTACCTGCTATCCTGGAGGCTATCCTGAGCAATGGTCATGGAGGCAGACCAGTAGCCCAACAACTCCCTGGGCGGTTACATGAGTACCTTTATTTTATTGGTGTAAACAGTAACACAGTACAAAAATAATGTATTATATTTCCTTGTGGCTGCACCATAGCCTTGTGACTTTTTCTATCGTGACTTCAACTAAAGCTGAAGTCCACAATATATATGGTGCATTCCTGTACATGCATTAAATGCCTAATGCCACCTTTTTTACTACATTGTGGATGCCCTAAGCTTGATAGGTTCAAATAAGATGAACAGCTTGGTAAAGACGACGCGGCATGTGGTATGTGTGGTTGCTTCCATGACAAGCTTGCCTGGGCTGGGCAACATCTGACAACACAAGTCCATGAGCACTCAAATTGGATGCCTAGGATTGCTTCTTGCACTAGTAAACATTCCAGTGTTCTGATTCAGATAGGCCCATCATATATGACAAAGCTCAAGTTCTGCTCCAGCACATTACATGCTTAAGCATATTCGCTTGTGCAAAAACTCCCGATGCAGCCCATGCCGATATATTTTTTTTAGATAATGGATACTTTATACCTATGGATGAAAATGGTATGGATATTTATCCGACCATCTGTTCGACCGAATTCATTTAGATGAATTTAAATCTGTCCGTATCCGGCTCCGGATATTCAATATTCGGTACCGTAACCGTATCCGAATACTCAAATCGCATATTTATAACGTCGATATCCAGTTGTATCCTATCCAGCATGGATGACACTATCCGTATTCGAATCCGAATCTGGACAAAAATATAAAAACAAATGTAATATCAGTGATATCCATCCGTATCCGATCCATTTTCATCCATATTTATATCCGGCTTCATCCACCCAAGGGTAGAATTAGACCAATTATTACAAAGTTCGAGAAACACACACAAATATCTTGACACCATGTTTTGCACGGATACTGAAGGACGACTAGACCGATAGAAGAGTCTTGACTAAAATTGACAAATAAACCTATTTGATAACCATCCATTGGAGCTGAAAAACTGAAAAGCTGTCGTCTCTAAGACCTGGGCAGCCTGCAAGAGCTTCTCCTGGAGCCACTCACGCCGCTGCAGCCTTGCCTATTGCCGAAGCCAGTAGGTTCTCCTGAATAGTATCTGCAAAAATATTTTCGATCTACATTTGTCAAAGACCATCTTGTTTCTAGTTATCCATATTATCCAGCACAAAGCGGATGCTGCTGTTAATAATAAATCATTTTGATTTTTCCCACCCCCTTAGACCAATAAACAAACAAATCCTCTAAGTCAAGAGGAGACGGTAAACCAAACATCAGATGTATAGCACACCACAAGAACTTGGCATAATAACAATTAAAAAGAGTGTTCGATAGTTTCTGGTGAGTGACAAAAGCTACAACTTAAATCACCATTCCAGTTCCGTTTAGCTAGGTTATCTTTGGTTAGAATGACCCCTCTCCTTAAGTACCACAAGAAAATCTTTATTCTTGAAGGTATTTTGATCTGCCAAATATCCTGTGGTACTCTGATCCTATTATTAATTAACGCGTAAAGGAGACATGAATTTTCTTCTTTTTTTTATATATGTACAAGCAGACCCCATGCGCTAGCTGTGCGCTGTTACATTAATTGTTTTCATACCATAGGCTGCTTCAAAACATATATCATTGAATGCCTACAATACAACCTGTCGGAGAACGAAGGGTTAAGTGAAGCCTGCTCCACATCCGTTGAGCCATACTCATACCTTGTCGTGCAATGATCAACGTCTCTGCTCAAGTCTTGACTGTTCCAAGCGATGCCTTTGTTGAACGGAGGAGCCCGGATTTCTGATCTCGAGAGACCATGGAACAAGACTGCACATGGGATTATATCTCTGCTGGATCTAAAACTCCTGGTGCATCCCATCCCCATTAAATGTAACGTTTTCACGATCAGGTCACCACCAGATTCCTACTGCCATGCTATATGCCTATAGTTTTATGCTCATCGATCAACACCTTCATCTCTATTTTGGCTACTATTGTCTCTCTTGCACCAGGAAGTATACAAGTGATTTCACATATATACACACCCCCTTCGTAGGGTGTTCAGCTAGCTATATATAGAGGCCGAAGAAGTAAACTAAGATTTTACGCCCTTTTCGATTATTCACCTGTGGGCCAGGTTGTTACATAATTGGGAGCAAGTGGGGCCTCGGACACAGGTTATAAGGCAAGAAAATAGTTTGGACCCAGCATGGTAAGACAACAATATGTTACGTGATTAGTCTTTTTCTGCATATAGGAGTGTACATATGGGTGATCTACACCGTAGCAATCTGTCTGTACACCAGGCAGAGGAGTCACGATAGCTGCAGCCCAATGTGGAATTCAGATATGATAAAAATCAATGAAGTGCTATATTTCAGATCAGAAACTCGGTAGCCCATATTTCAGATCAGAAACTCTCAGTAGACTCGAAACAATATGTTGAAATGTATTAACTCCTCAAGACTCATAAAGAACACGTGCTGTTAACGGTTCATGTAGAATTTAAGCTCGGTCTTCATCACATTATTGTAATGCATGGGCATATTGCCATTCATATTCGATGGAGAAACGTTTCCATGCATGGCTGTTTACTCACCATTGTGATCGTATGAGTTCGGGCAGTGCATTCAGACATATTGCATTTAACACCCCGGTCCAGGACTTAATAGGATTAATATGATACTCATACCAATAAGTTGCAACTTCTTTTCCGGAAGCTCATCTCCAAAGAACTTCAGGGTTAAGCGTGCTTGGCCTGGAGCAATTTCAGGATGGGTGACCGACCGGGAATTCGTTCCCGGGTGCGCATGAGTGAGGACAAAGTGCGCAGAAAAGACTGGTGTTGGTCTGTGAGGGTAGTATTGGTCCTATTAAACTGTCAGATGTAAGCGGGTCCGGCCTCAAGGAGGTGGGACGTTACATTCCACAGTCTAATCCCCATTATTACGGTAATAGTTTACCGCAAGATGGTAATGCCCAGTCCGATCGTTGCCATGGCATGCTAGACACATCCGCACCATTTTGCATGCAAACCACACCATTTTCTGATCTCTCCATACCTCCACCACGAGGACCTCTCTAGGTATGTGCCACTATGCCTATGAAGCCTGAGAGAATTAGGATGGAGATAGAGAAAAAGGATAAGTGCTAGTGGTGCTGTGGTTGAGAGAGTAGAAGAAAGGAAGGGCACCTCTGTGACGGCCTCTGCCGCCAGGGCACCAGGTCAAGCCATGCCGCAGTCCACCAGGGTGTGCAGCCTCCAGCCATAGGGACCAAGAAAAGGGGATGGAGAGAGAGGCGTGTGTGAGGAAAACAGAGGGGCAACAAAAGAGGATGTGGGACAGAAATAATAATACGATGCTATAGTGTTTTCATTTCATTATTGTCTAGACCTATAAATGGGTTGAGATGGGCCTTAAGACATGTATTGAGCTAGGCTCGATAAGAGGTGGGCCTCTTAGGAGTTTCGCCTCTAAAAGTTATATCTCGCCCGCCTCTGTTAATTAATTTTATAGATGTGGACGTCAATTGATTTTAAGAGACCCGCCTCTGCTGTATGAAAGTGTTTTATTCCAATATTCTAGTTTTTACAAAAAAAATATAAAATAGCTATATAGTTCACATGACACCTTGCAATAATTAAATGGTGTCACTAGCCTATTGAACAGTGAAACAAAAAGTATGCAGTAGGTTTCATTCAAGGTTACCAATACCTTCACGCCTTGGAAACAGTGAGATAAACCTATCACTGAGAATGGCCAGCTTCAGCCTCGACATACCCTACAAAAATTAATGTTTTATGATACTCTAAAAGTTAGCTTTCATTGCACAAGAAATCTCTATTTATAAACTTTGCCAAGCCTGTTGATATGTGGTGGGTCTTAGGCATCAGAAAAACAATAAATTCACGAATTTAAGCAAATGTAGAAAATTCACGCCTCGTTAAATATGGAATAGCCTGGCCGATATAGGGTAGTAATGATAATAAGATAATATATACATATCAGTAAGACGAGGTTGCTGTGTTGCTCAGTAGTATCTTTCTAGCTAGGAGCCTAAGAGTTCAGTGCACACCCTTAGAGAGAGATTCTAATGAGGATGTGAGGCATCTGGAATTAATTTTAGCGCGAAACAGAGTGGAAAAGAATGGAAGAGCTAAAAGTCACCGTCATGAGGGCAAGGCCTGCAAGCTGGCGAATCCGTTTGCCTATCTTGGTGAGTTGGAATCTGGAGACTAGAGCTCAGGTTCTGTTGACGAGCTCTGCGAGTGATGCCTGAGCATGTAACTGGGAGGAGCGGGGTGTCAGCAGCCATACATCATCTTTTTTTTGAGGAAACACCATACATCATCTTCACCAAGGCCCAGAGTGGTCTTCACCCATGCTAGCTCGAGAAGAGTAGCGTGCATGAGTGAGTGGTATATGTAGCCTTAAGAGACAATGAGGGGAGTATCATGAAGCAACATGTAAACTCTGAATCTATTAAGCTGCAGGCCTTCCTCGATTCCCCACTGGCCTTCCTCGATTCCCCACTCTGCTCCTTCCTATCTGCATCCTCCAAACACCGGAAAGGACTATATGTCATAGATAATAGGCAATGATAAAGCATGATCAGGAAGCACAATTGTTTACTCTCCAACACAAATTTCATTTGTGAACTTCCTAAACTTTTTATGACAATCACTACCGGATTTCCTTTCTTTGCCGAGTGCTCCATGCACTCGGCAAAGCCCATATTGCACTCGGCAAAGGCTTTGCCGAGTGTTGCACTCGGTAAAGGCCCCTCGGCAAAGAATCCGTCGGCAAAGACGTCTTTGCCGAGTATTTCTTTTCGGGCACTCAGCAAAGGCTTTTGCCGAGTGCCCGGCACTCGGCAAAGATCAAAATTAAAAAAACCCAAAAATAACAGCAAAAAAAATAATTTTAATCGGGGGGGGCCCCACCGAACAACACCCATTCTTCTCTATCTAGCAGGATTTTTTTGCGGCATTATTCGAGACTTTGTGTCGAGTGGGATTTGAACTCATGACCTCTCCCTCACGCGGAACCTCCCCTACCACTACACTGCACACTCACTTGTGTTTACACTCCATTTGGGTTCCCTAAATATTATACAAAATCAAGTGAAAATTGCTTATTTGAGACTCTAAATAAATTCAAATAAAAGACTTGTCAACTATAAAGTTTTATAATTTTTTGAGATCTATAATTTTTATTTAAGGAGTTTCTCCATCCGAGGTCGTTTATAAAATTTGAATTTCAAATTTTAACCGATTCGATGCAATTTCGCAATGATAATATAAATTTAAATGAAAAAATTGTCAACTGCAAAGTTTCATAACTTTTCGAGATCTATAACTTTTATTTTGGGTGTTTCCCCATCCGAGATACTTTCAAAAATTCAAATTTCAAATTTGAGAAATGCGATCAGTACTTTTCATTAGCAAAATTAATTCGAATTTAAATGTATTCTACTACAAAGTTGTATAATTTCACGACACCTACATCTTTCATTTTGATTATTTTATCATCCGACATAGTGGTAAAATATTGTTCACAAATCTTATATATCTCTCTTGTAGTTCCATAAATTACGAGAGAGATATGTGAGATTTGTAAATAGATTTAATTTTACTTTATCAAATTAAAAAATGACCAAAATAAAAGTTGTAGATCTTGAAAAGTTATAAAACTTTGTAGTTAAAAAGTTTTTTCATTTAAATTAATTTATTGCTCTAAAATATATTCTGAAATGTGTCTTTGCCGAGTGTAAATACAAAACACTCGGCAAAGACCTTCTTTGCCGAGTGCCAAAAAATAACACTCGGCACAAAAAAAAGCACTCGGTAAAGAACTCTTTGCCGAGTGCTTTTTTTGGCGCACTCGGTAAAGAAGGCTCTTTGCCGAGTGCTTTTTTGCCGAGTTTTTTTTTTTTAGCACTCGGCAAGAGCTCTTTGCCGAGTGCCCGAAAAAAAAACTCTCGGCAAAGCAATTGACACTCGGCAAAGAGCCAGATTCCGGGGTGGTGAATCAATATTATCAAGGTCATTAGCGTCTGGTCATGTTTCCTGTACTGTGTGAATTAACAGGCTCAAATCTTGTCCAAGTGTGTTTCGATGCTCAACAATTCTCCTTGGGAACTCAGTTTCTCATCTAGTGATCAATGCAATGATGAAAGCCGACAGTCAAGCTAAAACCCCTGATGTATCTCATCCCCATTGGATGTGGAAACCTCTCTGCTCTGATTGCAGTAAACGCTCTATTAATGTCTCATGATACTCTTAAGAATTTAGCCTTCGTTTCACAGTAAATCCCTATATATAAAATTTGTCAGCTCGAGTGGTTGAGACGAGTTACTTGAACATATGTGGTAGATCTTAGGCATCAGGAAAACAATAATTTCACGAATATAAATAAGGAAGAAAATTCACACGTCTCCTTTAAATATGGAATAGCTAGGCTGGCTAAAATAGGGTGAATGATGATAAGATAATATATATATATAAGATGAGGTTGCTGAGTTGCTCACTAGTACCTTTCTATAGCTAGTTGCCTAGGAGTTCAGTGGACACCCTTAGAGAGAGATTCTAATGAGGATGGGATGCATCTGGAATTTTAGCACGAGCATGAAATAAACAGAATGATAGAGCTAGAAGACACCGTCATGAGGGCAAGAATTGCAAGCTGGCAAACTCGTTTGCCTATCTTGGCTATTTAGAATTTGGAGACTAGGAGCTTGGGTTCTATTGACGAGCTCACAGAGTCAAGCCTGAGCATGCAACGGGAAGGAGCGGGGTGTCAGGAGCCATACATCATCCACACCAAGCCGAGGCGCAAGTGTGAAGGACGACACCCAGAACAAGACAGGACAACCTGGTCCACGGTGCAGCGCGCGGAAGCGACGGTCCGGCTCGAGAGTCCGAGGCCCAGAGTGGTCTTGACCCATTTCTGCTGCTGGAGAAGAGTAGCCTGCATAAGTGGTAGGGTATATAGCTTGCAGGCCTTGTCATCATGCCCATGTGTTTTATCTCTTTCTTCCTGATTGACGATCATGCTAAAACTCCAGATGCATCCTATCCTTATTGTAAGGGTCGTCGCCATTGAACTCCTCGCTACTCCTTTTGAAAGGTCCTAGTCAGCAACTCAGCACACTCCTCACTTATATATCACTCACCCTATTTCAACTAGGCCATTGCATACTAAAGGAGGGTGTGTATTTTCTTCTCATATTTTCATTTTGAGATCCGTGAATTTATTTATTTTTCCTTTTGCCTAAGACCTCGACCCAGCCACCCACTCGACCAAGCTTCTGTATATATATAAGCTTCCAGTGTGGACATCGGTTCCATGATATTAACTGAATCTATGACTCACGAAGAATGCTGATACGGCGAATGAGTACTTCCTCCTTTCTAAATTATAATAATTTTTTGCTTTTGTATATCTCATTTTAACTATGTATCTAGACATAGTGTATATCTACTTGCATGTCAAAATTTAAAACCCAAAATATCTGATAATTCGGAATGAAGAGAGTAATAAATCAAAAACTAGTGGGACACATTTATTATCAAGTATACTCCCTCTGTCCCTAAAAGCTGCAACTTCTGGAGTTGTCTTAAGTCAAACTTTTTAAACTTTGACCGAATTTCTATGGAAAAACACTAAGATATATGATACCACGAATACCGGAGTTCGTACGCCTGACACCGATGAGCACGTCTACTACGACATAGTAGAAGAAATATACGAGCTCAATTTTGAGTATCACAAAGCTCCTAATCCAGTCGTATTCAAATGCCATTGGTACGATCCTAATGTCACGAGAACAGCCCCTGAGATTGGACAAGTTGAAATTCAACAGCATTCTATCTATCAAGGACATGATGTCTATATTGTGGCTCAATAGATCACACAAGTTTATTATCTCCCATAGGCGTGTTAAAAGGACCCCAATCTTATGTGTTGGTACCTTGTGCAGTTGGTATCGCCACACGGTAAACTGCCTGTCCCAAACGATGAGGATTAAAACTTTAACCCAGACACACAGGAGTTCCATTGTGGACAGGTGGCTCTCGGACGAGTGGGCGGAGAAGCACAAGATCTGTCGGGACTGCTGCCTGCAGATGGGTGGGGCGCCACACCACCAAGGCAACTGGAGCCTAAGCATGGACGTCCAGACATGGGTAATGTTTTTTATGTTTTTATCTTTATTTATTTATTCTAACGCTCATTTCTCATTACTTGTAATCATCTTTGTGTTTTTCTCGTAGTCTTAGGCGCACCAAGGCTAGGAATGCAATGACTTCATGGTGTACACCCTGGCACAAAAGGGCAACGCGACGGCCCCAAACGTCACCTACAACTCGGCAGACAGGCCCAAGGCATACAACAACATGAGCGTCCACAGCAAGCTTAGTGAGTACACCTCAGTGGCTCGCGAACGCCATGGGGAGGACTTTGATTTGGCCACCCAGCCCATGGACATAGCTTATGAGGTTGGGAGGAGGGAAGTAGCACGACTGGTACTGGATGGTGGATAGCACAGTCGACTCCTCCTCTATTCCCATCCTCACTGAGATTCGAGCAAGGAGCACGAGCTCCTCCCTCCCCATACGCCCTCAGCAACAGAGCTCACAATAGCAAATGGTGGAACTCCAAGTTAGTACTGTTTTATTCGTCGTTCATTGCTTTTACACATCTACCTTGCCTTTGCATTGTTTAAACATTGCGGGTGGAATGTTGTAGGTCGACGTGCAGAGGTTGGAGGGCTAGCAGGCAGCCTAGGCGGAGGCCCATCGGCTGGAGATTGAGGCTGTGCAAGCCCAGAGGGCGGCCGAGGAGCAGAGGATGCGGGACATGTTCAGCTTCATGGCGAGCCTTCAGGCCTTGCTAGGTGTGGTCATGCCCTAGTCGCTACTCGTTCCAATTGTGGCTCCTCCTGTAGGGACTTCGGTGAGTATGTATGGTTTTTTTATTCTTTTAGCTTGTACGACCCTCCTGCAGATAC
Source organism: Chrysopogon serrulatus (assembly GCA_015844335.1). NCBI lineage: Eukaryota > Viridiplantae > Streptophyta > Magnoliopsida > Poales > Poaceae > Chrysopogon > Chrysopogon serrulatus. Next base: position 90,168 of record JADLZL010004798.1, on the reverse strand, counting down.
TCATGAATTCACTTCTCCTTTGTGCAGCCATAGTCGGCGGGTTTGAACTCGACTCCTCAAGGTGGCCCTTCTCCACAGGCCCTCCTCCACAGCCCAGGCACTCAGATACATACTCCGGGTGGCAAGGATGGCAATAGGTACCGTTATTTGTCTCTTTTTATGTTTCTCAAACAAGTATTGGACTTAGACTTGTGTTGGACTTAGACTTGTGACATATTTATATGCATGTGATGGATTATGGACTATATGTGATGGATTATGGACGATATATGTGTACGTGATACATCATAAATGATATAAGTGTATGTGATCGATTATGAATGATGGATGTGATATATCGCGTGCTGTGTGTGATGATATATATGTGATATATGTGTGCTTTGTTTGTTTGTTTTGATGGAAAGCAAAAAACAGGAAAAATAACGTTTTCCTCTTTGCCGAGTGCCACAATCGGCAAAGAGGGCTTTGCTGAGTGCCATGGCCTTGGCACTTAGCAAAGCTGGGAGCCAGAGCCTAGTTTCCCTTCTTTGCTGAGTGTCAGAGCCACGGCACTCGACAAAAGAGTTTAAAAAAATAAAAAAGTTTCGTCGAGTGCCAGGGCCAAGGCACTCGGCCAACATTTTTTTTAAAAATAAAAAGTTTCTTTACCGAGTGCAAGATCTCGACACTCGGCAAAGAATTTTGAAAAAAATTAAAAAATATTTGTCGAGTGCCACGGCGTCGGCACCCAAAGAAAGAGGCCGTTCGAGTTGACGGCAGATTTTTCTTTACCGAATGCTGATGTGGCACTTGATAAAGGCTTTGCCGAGTGCTCGATGAAACGACCCGCGATTTCCTCGAAGGGAAATCCACAGAGTACATCGAATACAGTTGATACCATAGTTCATACATCGTGAAAGATATAAATTACAGAGTATTACAACACTTGTAACACGCCTAAGTACATCGTATTCTAGCGATAGACACACACACACGGATCAACATCAGAGTAGACGTAGCGTCATAGCGGGTGAAGGCTCCTCCTTCACGGAGAGTCATCAGAGTTGGGGTAGAGTATCAGCGGGCGTAGACTTGATCTCCTTAACCAAACTTGAGTGTAGGAACGAGACCACCTAATTCTTCCAGCTCCATTATCGTCGTAGTCCTCCTCGGGTGCCAAACCTGCTCAACTCTATCAGTACGATTTGTACTGGCCACTAGCTCCCACCCTATGCTTTGCTTTGCTTTGTGGTAAGTGGAATGCAAGGGTAGAGGAAAAGGCTTATATTTGGCTGTAGTTTTCCTATGCAAATTCATAACATAAATATAATATAGTTCATCAAGTTTTTACCCATCTCATCCACACATCCATCCATCCCATCCATATCCACATCCACATCCACACATCTCACCACACTCTCACTCTCTAGTCGGCAAGGAAGACTCCCGCTCCTCCTTGCCTCAACAGCCTAAGCCGAAATCCAACAACACCTAGGGGAAGAGAAGAAAAGGACACCTCTCACTATAACGAACATATGGTAACTCATGGGAATGTCCATACCGGGGACAAGGCTATACGTATAGATTTAGTAACTCTGCAGAGCTTGTACACCTGGAACCACAAGATCACCATCATCGACGATGCCTCGTCTAGGCTGATACCAAGCTGCCGCCTAACTGGCCCAGTGCCACCCTACCACTCAGCTCTGGGGCACCCCGGAGTCCACCGGCACGCTGAGACTGTGAGACGTGATGCCGGATCCTAGGGGGCACCACGCTGTCTCAGGAGGGTGTGGGTCTCGGCACCCGTACCTCCCTACACTATCACCTACCAACCTAGTAGTAATGGCAGGGGGCCAGCTAACCGTCAAGTCGTTTCCCGCCCATCAGGAACGAGTGGTGTGTATGAAAAGGTCCCATGAACCGCATCCTCGACCAATCAGTCCTTAGATGGACTGGACAGGATATCTTCACAAGGGGCTCGACGCCCCGTGCCTCGACGGCACCTCCATTCCAGGGATTCGTCCCACGAAGACACTCCTCCCTGGAATCTACTCACATCACATGTACCCGCCACAGGTACTCTCTCACATAGGGAGTGCCCAGATCACACTCTCCCGGCAAGACTTGTCCCCTGACTCATCGTAGATCCTGCCCAGTCGACACAACCCTCACCACACACCCAAGACACACGCCAAGATCTCTCCCATGTTATCTCCAGTTATCCCGTTTACGGCACCACACGTGCCTTAGCCACACACAAGCAGGTATAAGTAGAGTGTAAGTGTGTAGCAAGTATCATGAAGTAGGTGAGTGTCTATCCTAGCAGCGGGTGTGCAGGGGAAAGGTTGCGTCAAGGCATTGGCTTATCAAGCAATCTATCATGCATCCTATCACAGTTCATTTGTATAAAGTAAAGCACTAGCAGCTACACATCACATGCCTAATAGGATTCTATGAGGTTGGGTGGGACGTGGCACTTGTTCATAGCAATCCATTGTCATCCACATCTGGTTGACCTTCATGTCTCCTCCCTCTAGCAGATCTTCGGTCCACCCCATTGTCACCGCAATGCAACTACCTCGGTATAGCGACAAATAAGACGAAGAGCAATTAATTCCCTAACCAAAATCCAATACTCCCCAAAAAGGCAACAAGATATAGAAGAAACCAGATAACTCCGAACAAACACTGAAAAGACTTAGCCCTCGCGGAGAGTGTCCGATCCTCGGGCTCAAATAAATAGAAGTGGTTGTCTGCTAAGCACAAGCCCGGATCACGACCATGGTATAGCCAGTACTTCCTGGGTCGATCGTGTCGACCTGTACGGCTTCAAAAGAAGAGGCCTTGATCCTAGCTTAACTTAACCAAACACCACGGTTGCGGCCTTCCGATCAGAACGTCATGGAAATTGGCGAGGACCGGAGGGTCGCAAGCAAGAGAGAAAGGGAAAACAGGAACAGTGGGGTTTGGCACTTGCGGCCTTTAACCCGCAAGTCACAACTACTACATAGGGTTCGAGTAAGAACGATTAACACGAAATAGAGGAATTGTGACTTGGTTCCGATGCTCTTTGGCTTACTAATCATGGTAGCCAATGGTAGCAAAAGAGATTGGAACACAAACAATAGAGGAGCGGCGACGGGCCCTCTCGACCCGCATGACACAACAACGTCAGGAGCCGAGGAAAGAGTAGCACAATAGGGGAAGAGATGAGGGTTAGCTGGGCATGTCCATGTCACGGCCTCGGTCACATCCTCAATGAGGATGGTTTTTCAACGGTCGATCAGGTCGACTCACACGGCCTGAGAACGAGACATAGACCATAGCTTCGCTAATTAGAAGAGATAGTCCGGTCTTTGATCCAATCGTCATGGCTAAGACGGGATCGAACAGAACAGGCTAGCGGGGAAAAATAAAGGGTGGAAAAGAGAGGGGGCGGTGGCCTACCCCTTCCAATGCACATGCCACGGCAAAAGGCGAGGCATCAGAGAGGAGCGATGCACGAGAGGCCAAGGTGCCTAGACCACTTGTAGGGTACCTCAACCAAGGTGCACCAAATGCACTAAGATGTTCCTAGAGTCCCTCGCAGTGCGGTTGTCACCGTGAGAACTTGGGAATGTCATGGCATAATCTAGGTACAAACATACAAGGGCCTAGGCACAAAAGAGCCGAAAAGAGGGTAGACGGGATTCACCTCCCTTGATCCACTCGCCATTGCGGTCGGCGGAAATCAAAGGAATGGAATATAAGGCAAATAAGAACAGACATAAATGAGCGAGAGAAGGGAACCCTTGGTCCCACGGCACTTCGATCCACATGACATGGTAATAGTCATCGATCGAAGAGGCCGAACAAGGGACTCGATCCACGCCTTACCAGGTTAGCAAGAATCGAAAGAGAGCAAAAAGAAGAATGGTCCCACACTCTTCTCGACCTACCCGTCATGGCAAAGGACGGTGGTCAGAAGAAGAGACGGAAGTCTTGCATGGTTCCGCGATCCACGCCAACTCGTAGGGCACCACGACCTCCGTGCAACCAAAGCGGCAAAAGCTATTCCTCGGGTTCGTAGCGATGCTGTTGTCATCATGAGAACCGAGGAATGCTCCGGTCTAGGTGGTGCAAGCATACGAGGTGGTGCGAAAAATAGCACAAGAAAAGAAAGGATAGAAAAGAGGTGAAGCCCGATGGTCATGGCGATATGACTCGCGGCCATAAGCTTTACCTACACGAGTTGGCTCTCGTCGTATCACAACTGTCGCTTCCTATCTCATCTCCCACCGGACTAGGTCACAAAGGTCTCGCCGGTACGGGTAAGATCCGCACTGGTAACAAGTTCGAGTACATCATGACCACGTCCTAGGGTCGAAGGTTAAAAGGTAACATTCGGGGTAACATTCGGGGTACAACGAAGACAACTAAAGTGCAAGAGGGAATGAGTTACGCTCGGCGTTGCGGTCACGGTGGGATAACCCACGACCGAACATCCGAGCGAGGAACGATCCCTTAACTGGCTCGAAGGCACAGCTCACAGACAATGACACACAAACACACGAACCACATAAGACAACAATCACATGGAGAGCACATATCCATAACACGAGAGGGAATAGACCGGCGCGAAGGCACGGCACAGGCAGGCATGTATATTGATGGAGTGCGACATCGAGAGTATGAACGAAAAAGACATGAGATTTGCCGACGTCGAGGTTGGCGTCGGCGGGTTTCAAGTTGGACCTTTGGCGGGGAAGAGCGAGGTCGGCAAGGGCTTCACGGAGCGATGTCGGAAGTGGCAGGAGGTCCACGGCCAGCCGGGCTTGGCCCTGGCCAGCTGTAGCCTGCTGTGGCTTGTCATAGCCACCTGTGGCCAGCTCTGGCCGGCTGCAGCCAGCTGAAACCGGCTCTGGCCAGCTCTGGCTGGCCGCGGTTGGCCGGGGAGTGGCCGCAGCCTGGCCAGAGTAGGCTGTGGCTGGCCGGCGGAAGCTGGATACGGCCAGGGCATGGCCGGCCCTGGCTGCTACTAGCCGCAGCCTTCCTGCAAGGAGTAGGATCACGGCACGAAGGCCGGAGTCAATCGAGGAGTTCACGTCCGTGCAAGGAAGGGGAGCTTTTGACCGTAGGGTGGCTCACCGGCGGCAGATAAGAGGCTCCGGCGAGGTGGTGCTGCTGCTGGTGGCACGGCATGGCAGCGGCCAGCAGGGGCGCTGCTGCTAGCATGGCATGGCAGCGGCCAGCAGGGCGCTGCTGCTGTTGCACAGCGAGGAGGGGAGGTGGAGTCGGCCGTGGCGGTAGTGACGGGCAGCAGCTTTCGCCCGGCGCGGCGGGCAACGCCCGGCGAGGCGCGGAGCACGTCGTGGCGAGGGCACGCGCGGCAGCAGCAGGCTAGCAGCCCGCGGCAGCGGCTGGCTGCTACCTAGGCTGGCCGGGCGGCCGTTGCGTGGTGAAGACGGCCCGGCACGGGCGCCGACCGAGGCGGCAGAGCGCAGGGCACCGGGCGTTCGCGATGGGGCTCGGCACGGCGTCGAGGTGACGAGCAGGGCACGCCCGCGCGAGGTGGTGACGACGGCCGCGACGCCGCCGTGGACGCGCGTGGCAACCGCGGGGCCTAGGGGGAGTGCCGCTTCGCTTCGTTGTGCGACGGCGAACGCCAAGCACGGCATGCCGCACGGCACGCGATGGCGGCGCGAGGAAGAGCACTGCGCGGCGCGGTGAAAGGAGTGCAGGACGGCGCGGGCGGCGGCGCGCGCGGCGTGGCACGGCACCGGCGTGTCACGGTGGCTGCGCGGGGCGTGGCAAGGCAAGGAGGAGGTGGCCGGCTGCGACCGAACCGCCGTGGTGGCGAGGCGGAGTGCGGTGCTTGGCTGCATAGAAGATAGGAGAGATGGAGGCGGCGGCTGGAGGTGGAAGAAGGGAGAACGGCGGCGGCGGCTGGAAAACAGAAGGCGTGGCGCGCTAGCTAGGGTTAGGGGCACGGACGGCGATGCGCCTCGGCGTCCGTACCCCGCCCACGCGGCTGGCCTCCGGGGAGCGCGTGCTCCCTAGGGTTGGATAGGGGCGCGGCCTCCTGGGCCTGGTGGGCCGCGGCTTGGGCCTGGGGAACTGTGGGGTGGCCTGGGCTGCGGGTGAGGGGAAAGGAGGAGGCGAGGTGGGCCGGTTGGGGCTTTGAGCCCAAGGAAGAAAATGGGAATTTCCTATTTTGGATTTAGGGAAGATTTGAGAAGGATTAAAAAGGAATTTGGGGAAATCTTAGAGAGGGGTTTGGATGAAGAGGAAAAAGGGTTTTTCCTTTTTCATCCATAGAGACATGTCCCTTGTATTTTGCCAAGAAATTTGGAGGTGGATTTAAGGGAAAATTGGGAGGGAGTTTCCACGGAGATTTAGAGGAGGAAACGAAAAAGGCGAAAAAGTATTTCCTCCCTTTCTATGATAGGATCTGAGGAGGATTGAGAAAAAGGATTCCAAAGAGATTTTGTTATGGATTTGTGCACTTCAACTCTGAAGTAACACGGAACTAAAAACCGACTCGTGAACACCGGCATCCTCCTACAACCAATTCTATATGAATGCGACAATTTGTTAACTAAACCCTCATGTGTTTGATCTAGGTCGGTCCTAACAACTACATGCTTCACACATTGTAGGAAAAATTTTAAAAAGTTCAAATTTTTGGTGTTTGGAAAACCTAGGATGTTACACTCGATATATGGCATTCGGCAAAGAAACCTTTGCCAACAAGTTCTATGCCGAGTGTGGCACTCGGCAAAGCCTTTGCCGAGTTCAATTGGAGCTTTGCCGAGTGCTCCGGACACTCAGCAAAGCAGCTGTTTTCTGTAGTGCCAGTAGTGATCAGTCCTCGCTGCCATGTGGTAAGCTTAGTATCCAAACAAAGATTTCGGATATCCTCTTCATGCGGCAGTGAAACCAGGCAGGCTATCTTCGTTGAGGTTGCAGAAATCGGTGGGAGCTCGCATAGGTGTTAAGTTGATTTTGAGGAGATACGGGCTTATTTTCTGTACATGCGATTCAAGAAACAACTCCAGTTCATGCCAAAAGTTAGCGCACCTCCGTTTTAGACCGTTAGCACTTCAAGAAACAAATCCTGATGTGCTTAGTAACCCACAACACGAAGAAATAGTGGTTGAAACTCAGATTCAGGCACATGAGCAACCTCAGCCTCGTTCAATCAGTTGTGATTACTAATGAACCTGTAATAAGAAGATCACAATAGGAGAGAAGATCTACTATATCCTAGATTACTACCAGACTTATCTAAGTGAAGACCAAAAAGATATTCGGAAAGCAGATGATCCATTATCTTTTAAAGAGACAATGGCAAATAAGAATTCAAATAAGTGGATCAAGGCTATGCAAGAAGAGTTTAAGTTTATGAGGAAGAACTAATAATAGTTTCAAGACTAGAAACCTAATCCTGAAGTACAATTGGCATTATGGGTCTTATTGGTTGGTTACCAATTTTTGTTTAACCAAAACATGGCATGCCAAAATTTATGGTCATCAATTGGATCATTGCTAAATAATTGGCATACCAATATTTATGGCTAAAGTTTTGGCAAGCCTCTAGAAAGTTCTTCAACTACACAAAAGAGAAAATTGACAAGCCCTGATTTTGGAAATCAACCAAATGCACATCTAAGTATTTTGCCATAAATTTGGCAGCCTTGATTTTGGCAAACCATAATTTTGGCTTGCCATGATTTTGTTCTGGGAAAAATTGGTAGTCAACCAATCAGGCCCTATATTGCTTAATCATCTTAATTTCCCAATGCATCCCATCCTCACAAAGATCTAGCCCTCAGGTACAATTGGCACTACATTCATCATCGCTCCAACCCTGCATCAATCTATAACCAGTTGTATCAAGGAAATATTCCACGCAACGGACTTATGGAGAGAACTCTCTAACCATCGAGAGGGCTAAAACATATAGGCCAAGCTAGAAAAGATTGTTGGGAGATGAGCTGAGAGTTTTATGCTACCCCTCTGAATACTCATTATATAGTACTAGAGGGTGTTGGGGGCGGGGGGGGGGGGGGGGGGTGGGTAATAACGGAAATTGCTTCATTGCCACTAAGGGTGTTGGTAACTTGGTATGATGTACTGTACAATGGTATACATGTTTTAGCATTTTGCGCTTTTATTACACACATTGTAGTACTCTATAGTAATATAGTTGGTCTGAAGTGTGATGGGCTGATGGCAGTTGCTTGAAAGAAGCGACCCGAACCCAGAGAGAAGCCATTGGAAATATTGTTGAGTCATGAGATCGAATTAACTAATCTCATTCTTTTATTTAAAGCAAATAGATTAATAAGGAAAAATGTCAAGGAATCTAACTATTCACATCTTTTTAGTGCTGTTTTGGTGAAGTGAACCTTCAAAGAAGTAAATTGTAGAATGTAGTTGCCGTTTGGAGGGTTAAGAAATTAATTTTCTGCTCATGTCATAGATAAATGCTCTATGGAAGTAGTTTATGGTCGAGTACGTACACAGAGCTAGATAGTAAACTTATGTTGGTGCTATGATCAATGCTAGCAAATAGTAACAGAACAGAACCAGCGATGGTCAGAGGACAGAAAGAAGGATGGCGCTGAGAATTCACGGTTCCCTCAAAGCAACTGAAGCTGAGGAGAAGAGTGAGATAAGATTTCTTCGATTTCACGCCTTTTTTACATGACATTTAAGTTATATACATCCTACAAAATCCAAAATGATTGTTTCTCGCTCTTCTGAGATTGGAGATCGAGAGATTAAATGTAGTTAGCATCCGGAGAGTTTTTTCACTCAATCTTTGACCAATTTGCTGATGAAGTGGAATTTTCTAGGCAGATTTTTCTAGGAGTAGCTACATTTTGTGCTGAAGCAACATGCCAACACTACTGGAAAGTTTTTCTGTCGCGCTAGCTCTGTCGGAATTTTCCTGTCGGTATATGGAAAATTAATTTCCTATTTTTCCTATCGGTTTTTTTTTTTTTTTTTTTGTAATTTTCTGTCGGTTCCACACCAACAGGAAATTTCGACGAGTTTCCAGTAGTGCAAGTCCCAGTCACTGAAATGGACAAAGATGTAGAGCATTGTTGGTGGCTCTATCCTATAGCTGCTCCATCATCTCCTTTTACAATCTTTCTCGAACCAGTTTTTGACATAGACACATTCACTTCTGTGAGTCCACCGTTCGCGGTCATGTTACATATGTGATAACGCTCAGGTTTTGCTGCTTCCAGGTGCATGCCTAGGCGTCACTCCACGAACCAACAGAACCCTAGCTCCCAGTTTCAAAACTCCACCTTGCTCCAAGATAGGCAAACAGGTTCGCTATCTTGTAGGACTCTCTGTGGTGCCCATGTATTTTAGCTGTATCTTTCCTCTTAGTTCATGCTCACGCTAAAACTCCTGATGCATCCCATCCCATTAGAATCTCCCTCTAAGGGTCGCCACTGAACTACTAGAATGGTACTAGTCAGTAAGCCAGCAGACTCATTTGAGGTACCTGCTGGTGCACACAAGGCCTGACTTGGGTATGTGAACAGATTTGTGGAGGAGCCCCTTGAGGAGCATCTGGCAGCAGTGAAACATATATAATTTGAGGTTCATCATAGCTGGGACTAGAAGCTGGGTCTCTTATAGCCCAGAAAGGAGGAAGGTACAGTACGACTGGAGGGGGACATTATTGATTACAGAAAGAGCATGACTTAAGTGCATTGCTGCTGCGACCTTGGCTTGGCAAGGAGTGCGGTTAGCATGGATGCTGGCAGACGACATTTTCCAAAGGAATTAACGGTGCACAACATGTCCGCTATATATTTGTCTTCAAAAAACATGTCCGCTATATATTTCCATGATAAAACTCCCGGCTATTTTCTGATGGCTAATAAGACCCAGCAGTGCTACATTGGCAACACATATATACAAGAAACTCTAACTCAGCCGCTGCGGTTGACCAAGTTTATATAATATAATGGCAGTCCAAATGTAGTGATGGATATTGTCTCATGGATCCCTTCTGAGGTACCGTGCGTCCAGCGCCATGTGGATCCACGTGAGAAAGGCAGCAAGGAGGACGCTGATCGGCTGATCTCATAGACGATCCATGTGAGGATCCCGCTGGTTCCAACGAGGAGGACATGGGTCTCGCAGATCCCAACAGAGCACGGGTCGACGGTGGTGCAGAGTCATTAAGCACCTGCCCCGCTCCCCATCCAGCAGCAATGCTAAAATGACACAGAAAGGTTCTTTGTGTTCTGATTCCTAGCACTACCACATCCGTCAAGATTTTCTGAGCCGCACTACTACAGATTCAGTTATCAGTGCCAGTAACATTTGTGCCGGTTCTAAGAACCGGCACTGATATCTCTTCAGTGCCGGTTGTACACATCACTGCCGGTTTGTGGATGGAACCGGCACTAAAGGTTTACATCACTGCCGGTTTGTGGATGAAACCGGCACTAATGTGGAGTTCAAACATCACTGCCGGCTCTAACCAAGAACCGACACTAATACGGGGTCATTGGTGGCAGTTTTAGCCACAAACCGCCACTGATGGCACCCCACTGATACACGGCAATCAGTGGCGGTTTTAGCCACAAACCGCCACTTATGTGATCTCCTACATGCCGAATATTAAAAATAAAGCACAAAAAATGATGGATTTTAGAAAGATGATCAAAACAAATGTTGTAGAACTCATCAAGATCTCTAACTTTTATTTTAATCATTTTCTTATCCGATAAAGTGATAGTAACATTGTTCATAAATTTTACATCTCTCTTTTATACTTTATGAAACTATGTGAGAGACATGTAAGATTTATGAACAATATCACTATTATTTTATCGGATAAAGAAATGACCAAAATAAAAGTTTTAGATCTTGATAAGTTGCACAACTTTGTTATTCAAAACTTTTTCGGCTAAAATCATTTACACCTTCAAAATGGTGTTTGAAGTAGATAATTGTTAAAATTCAAAGTTTGAGCTGATAAAATAAAGCCACATGAAAAGATGACCAAAAAAAAAAAACTTGTAGATCTTAGAAATTTCTGAAACTTTGTAGTTGAGAATCTTTTCATTTGAATTTATTTTCTCATGTAAAATTATATTTGAATGTCTCAAATTTGAAATTTAAAATTTTGAAATGAGATTTTTTAAATGACCTTGCATGGACAAAGGGCTAAAACAAAAATTATAGATCTCAAAAAGTTATAAAACTTTATAGTTGACAACTTTTTGATTTGAAATTTCTTGTCAAAAAAATCACGTTTGACTTTCTCAAATTTAAAATTTGAATTTTTTAAATGACCTTGGATGGAGAAATGACCAACATGAAAGTTGTAGATCTTAAAAAGTTATGAAACTTTTTAGTTGAAAATTTTTTTATTTGAATTCATTTAGGGTCTCAAATACTCAATTTTTACTCAGTTTGGTATAATATGAGGAGACCCAAAACAAGTTATAGTTACAAGTGACATTGTGGTGCAGTGGTAGAGGAGGGGAAGCGCGAGGAGGAGGTTGCAGGTTTGAATCTAGCCGGCCGCATACATATGATTTCGTGCGAAAAAATACGTGATTTCTTGAAGAAATGGCAACCATCTGGCTAGGGGCCCCTCCCTAGGTGAAACATTATGTTTTGCTATTTTTTTACTATTTTTGGATTTAAAATCGTAATTTTTAAAAACCACATCACTGGCGGTTCAGTTCTAGAACCGCCACTGATGGTCATTAGTGGCGGTTCTTTTGAACCGTCATTGATGATTATTCCACATCACTACCGACTTGGGCTGTGGCGGTTCAAAATCCGGTACTGAAGGGGGGTTTTGAACCGCCGTTGATGTGTGGATCTGAAGTAGTGCCAGCGTGGGTTTCTAGAGGCAGGGCATCTTGCCGCCTTCATCCCATGGTCACTATTAATCGAGAGCTATAGAGACAGGCAAACGCTCTCCTCCATAAATCCAGACAACAAAAAAAAAAAAAAACAAAACACGCCACCAAGTGCATGCCCACTGCCAAGCCCACACGCCACTAGGTGGGGAGAGGGTGCTGATGACAATCTCGAAAGTGACAAACCGTAGAAGTAGAAGCTATCTTTTTTTTCTGCGGGGGTGTTGGGGGCAATGCAAAAAAATTTCATTTTGCACTATATATATAATATATCATACGTAAATGCTCCATTGAAGTTTATGGAACGAGTGCACAGAGCTGGACAGTACCCTAACACTGGTGCTGTTATCAATGCTTGTTCACCACCAATATTGGAGTCATGTAGTCTCTGCGTACTCTCTCTATATATTCTGCAAATCTATAAGGAAAAAATTTAATGTACAGCAAGCTCATCGTGTGTGCGTCTATGAGTCCACTGGCGATATAGTGTACACCACCACAAGCTAGCACTCAAACCGGATTTCTGGGATTGTTTCTGTACTAGCACGTTAACGTTAGATTCAGATATGCCTGTGGTGGTACAGGATAAGTACTGCTCCTTCTCGTTGCATGCTCAGGCGTCACTCCACAAGCTACAACTAACAGAACCCAAGCTCCTGGTCTAAAAATTTTCCGAAGGCTCTTTACTGAGGGCCGTCTTCGGCAAAGCCTTTGCCGAAAGTTTTTCGGCCTTTGCCGAGTGCCTTTGGCACTCGGCAAAGACCCAGAATCCAGTAGTGACTCCTGATGCATCCCATTCTCAATAGAATTTCTCACTAAGGGTCGCCACTGAGCTCCTTGCTAGAAAGGCATAGTACTAGTCAACAACTCAGCACACTTATCGTTTCTCCAATCTCATGTTACGGAAAAATCGCACAACAAACTGATAGCAATCCTGAACTCTCTTGCCATGGGGGAGAGGTAAAGCTTAAAAGACCAAGCTCAAAGACAATGTTGGGAGACGAGCTGAGAGTATTTTGCGACATATAGGAAAATTTCTAGGAATCAAACCACACAACCTTTTAGTGTCATTTTGATGAAAGCGATCTCCTAAGTGGGAAACTGTAGATGCTAGCCGTTGTGGTGGGGTCAAAAATTTAATTTTCTTCTATAATATCATACTTGATTGCTCCATGGAAATTTATGGAAGGAGTACGCAGAGGTGCATAATGCACTAATGCTGGCTGCTATCAATGCTGCTTCCCCAGGGAGATGAAAATTGCAGATAATTGCTAGTCTGCTTCACTAATCACCACCCTGCGTTATTGATGTTATGTGCATATATACTCTCTCTATTCTGCAAATCTTAAACCAAGAAATTAAATGTACAGCAAGTTCATCGTGTCTGCATCATTGAGAACACTGGCGGCGAGGTTCTCCGTTACCGATGACATAGTCAAACCAGATGTCTAGGCCGGGATTGCTTTTGCTTCTGCGCTAACAGGCGTTGTCAGATTCAAATATACAGTGGTGACAACGCTCAAGTCCTGGTCCGTCCTGAGCCGATCTCAGGTATCGCTCAGCAGACAACAGAACGTCAGAACCCAATGCAAGGTCCCAGTCTAGAAATTCAATCTGGACAACATAGGCAGACATGTTCGCTAGCTTGCAGGCCTTGCCGCCGTGCCCATATATTCTATCTCTGTCTTTCTTTCTGGTTGACGCTCGCACTAGGCATATTATATAAAGCTTCCAGTTTGGTGATGGACATCGTTTCCATGATATTAAATGAATCTATCACCTATGCAAAATGATCTTATAGACGGTCAAAACTGTTTTTATAGACAGTCCAAAACTAATCTTCACAACAGTTAGGCAAAACCATTACTCAATTATATAAATAAGTCATTTTCAAAGATGATTTTAATTAAAAGTGTCCCTACTTTCAGGAATGATTTTCTTAGACAACCGTCCTTAAAGATTTGATTTTGAAGGTCGAATGACTTATTAAGTCAACTGTTTCTAAAAATAATTTTTAGACTTTTAACAAATCTCTTAGAAATCACAAAAATAAGAATATTTTTTAATGTGTCAAAAGAAACAATTCCAAATTTGATTTTTATGATTCCTTAGACAACCGACCATGGCCCACAAAATTTGGCTTTGCAAGTTCTGAACTTGTGAAGCTAGTGTGATTCAAACCCACAACCTATCACCTCACGTATTCTATTCCCTACCACCGCACCACACAGTCACATACATATTTGATTCTATCTGTTTGTATCAATATGTAAGACACTTTTAATAAATATTTTGACTCATAAACAATCTTAAATGGGAAATTTAAACTATAAAGTTTAGATCTCATCAAGTACTGCAACTATGATATAGACATATATCCAACAAAGATAATTAAAAAATCAAAAGTATTTAAATTCAAAATCTGAGTTCTTGGAATTATTTTTCATTTGAAATTGTTTTGAGTCCAAAAAACATATTTTAAGTTTACAAATTTTGAAATTTAGGATTTTCAAACATCCTCGCATGTTGACATGATGATCTATGTGACCATATCAAAATTGTAGGTATAAATACAGTGTATAACTTTAACTTTAATTTGTAGTTGAAAAGTTTTTTATTTAAAATAGTTAAGAATCCCAATTATGTGTCGTGAGTTCATTAATTTGAAATTCAAAATTTAGAATTTTAAAACAACATTGAATATTCACATGGTTAATACCAAGTTATAGTGGACGGCACAATCTACATGTTTGTCATTTTTTAATAAAGAATAATATTTCATACCCGGCTTCATCTACCAACATGTAGAATCGGACCAATTATTACAAAGCTGAGGCCACAAGCCAGAAAAACAAAAGAGAAAATAAACTAGGAGCTCTAGTAAACATCCACGGCATTCCAGCTTGCTACAAGACGAGAATACACCACTAAATGCATGGCAACAGTGCTAAGAAATTTAGGAGATAACTACACTGGCACCAACACTAACAACCGATGAGAATCTTCAAGAGAGACGTCTTCAACAATAATATGACATACGAAGATACCATCATCGCCCGACCAGGAAAATCAGTCTTAGATTTTCACCCCGAAAGATCTCTATGGCACTCTGTGTTGGAGAAGAATGATGACGCCTCCAACGAGGAAGTGGCACCCACAAGCGTCACTGTCATCAAAACACAGCAGCGTCACCGTCATCAAAACACAACAGACATCCTTGCCGTTACGCCAGTGACCAGCGAGGAAGACCGCTGCCAGATCCGTAACAATGGGAGATCTTAGGAAATGCACCATCAACATGCAGATACGGCCTCAGTCCGAGATGATGCTAGGCGGCCCCTATACCTCCACTCGGGCCATCCGCACCCTCCACACGCAGTAGCGCCCTAAAGCCCATATATGGCCATCGTCGGGAACGACGCTAGACGGCCGCTGCCCGCGTAGCCATCCACGCCTCGAAGCCTCAGATCTAGCCTCACACCGTCGGTCTTCGGGTCTCCTCCACTTTTGCTCCCTCCGTCCGCACCTCTTTCTCCTCCTCTACCAACCTAATCCAGCTGGCAGAACGGCTCCGGATATGCAGATCCATCCTAGAGAGGATCGGATCTGACCACCGGATGACCGAGTCCGCCATCCCTGTTGTCACAAGGCACCTCAGCTGCACGGTCTGGTTGTCAGAGAACCGAAGCTGTCCGCCCGCCGTGGGCCGGCCGGCTGGCTGCTGCCGCCCAGACCGTCGTCTCCATAGCCGTCACCGTTCCCGTGGGTCGCTAGACCCGATTAAGAGATACCCACACCGCCACTTCGTCGTCACAGCTAGAAGGAGCTCCGCTGCCTCCATCACGGCAGCCCGTTAATGGAGACATAAATGAGATTAACGGAGGTAGGCGCCCGTT
Organism: Chrysopogon serrulatus; assembly: GCA_015844335.1. Classification (NCBI taxonomy): domain Eukaryota; kingdom Viridiplantae; phylum Streptophyta; class Magnoliopsida; order Poales; family Poaceae; genus Chrysopogon; species Chrysopogon serrulatus. The sequence continues at coordinate 74,399 of JADLZL010004798.1, read as the reverse complement.
AATAGGATTAATTGAGGCAGCGAAAGGTCCCGCTCTGGAAAGTTGGAAACCATTAAAGCGTTAATGGAATTTTTGACGTAGGCCGCAGCGACCATTCATAGGATTGACGGAGGCAATGGAAGCACCCAACCTCTGGAAGCTGGAAACCATCAACGGAGGCGTTAATGGGATTAATGGAGGCAGTGAAAGCGCCCGCCTCTGGAAAGCCTGATTATGCATGAGGCGTCTTGCAAGAGGTGGATGCTTTGCTTGCGCTTCCATGTATTGAAAACGATTGCATTCAAAAATGCTTTTAGTAGTAGTGATTGGTTGCCAAACACAAGCCCTAGTCAAAGTTCGAGCTCCACCAAGATACACCCCTAGTAATCAAGCCTTCCTAGTTCATGTTTAGCAAATTCCTCTTGTTTGTATGGTCTCCAGTATCCTTGGAAATACATGTTTGAGGGGAATAAATAGCCCAAAGCAACCCTTACTTTTTTTTTTTTTTTTTTTGCTTTTTAGAACATCCAAGAAATGTTTCCTTCAAATCATTGTTGTGGTCTGGCCCAACTATGTCATCCACTTGTGCCAATATATTTCTTCCTAATATTTGTCATCCATGAAATTATTTTTTATTTAGAAATTAATAAGGAAACTAGGGAATATAGTTGGAAAAAAATCAAAAAATCTTTCAAATGGATAGAAGACCAAATAACCTGCTGCATATGTGATGGCGTACTAAAATTTGTTTTGGGAACACGTAAGCATATATACAGCAGGGTTGGCATGATGAACTATCCTGTGTACTGTATGGTTGACATGGTGGACTCGGCATACAGTCCTAGTCATACAGGAGGACTGGGCCGCGCATAGACGTTGGCATGATGAACTTAGTTTGTTATTAGAACATTATATTAACGACAGCTACCTGTGCTGCCCTGTTGCTACTAGTCATGGATTAGTCGGCCCCAAGATAATTCTGATCTGTTTGTTTGTTCAATCTTTCCACTCCAGTTAATCTTATAAAAGAAGAGAGGCAAGTGATGGAAACTGTTAAAAGATTATATGCAACAGAGGTCGAGTCGATTATCTCCTGCTGCCGATCTTGGACTTCAAAACAAATTTGATGGCAGGAATGCCTAGAACCTCGAGGATGGAGGTTAAGAATAAAAGTCTGGACCATATGTCGGTTATGCCTTGCACGTTGCTGGACGTCTCCTCAAGTCTCAATCACTGTTCCACGACAAACCAAGATCCGCACTTTGTACTCTGGTTGTATCACTCAAATTCCTGATGGATCTAAAACTCTGGACGCATCCCATCCCCATTAATTACAATCCTTTGCCAGCCGAGTCACCACTGAATTCCCATTGCCCTGCTATACTGTTGCGCTCTGATCAACAACTTGTTATTTTGGATATTAGAGCATCCGCAGTGTATGTGTCGAGGGTAGTTCGATGCATTTAATGCTTGCATAGACCCCGATACCATACACTGTGGGGTTGTTTGAACGAAGGCCCAATGCCGTAGTATAGAACCCACCCCCATTGCAATAAAAAAAATATATTACCCTGACACATGACACAGTTTCAACCGCTCCAACGGCCATGAGAAAATGAGCGTTCTGATTTCAACGGCGTCATTTGACCGTTGCCTTCAAAAAAAAAGCACAATGTTCATAGTTGCTTGCTAAAAAAAAAACAATGTTCCTAGTTGCTTGCTACAGCACAGCGCCTCGCCTCTTCAAAAAGGAGTCCCAGCAGCTTCCTTCCTTCCTCCTTCCTTCCAGTAATAATCCTCCCCTGTCTCCTTGTTCCCAGCGGCCTCCTCCTTTGCTCCCAGCAATCTTTCCCTGTCTCCTTGCTGCCAACAGCCTAAACAAAAATAGAGAATCAAAATCAAAACCACACAATACTCATACTTCTTAGTTCATATGGAGCCCTCAGAGGGAAGTTTTAATAGGTTGCTCGCCACTGATCCAAGGAATCCAAGAGCAGATAGTGCAAGCTTGCAGCCCATGCCAAATTTCGCACCCAACACTTTCCACCAGACTCAGTTCCCCACCCCACCACAACCATTCAACCACTCCCATTATCCCCAGCATAATCCGCCTACTCATGTAATGCACAACTTTAATCCCTTTCCAGTTTTCATGGAGTTATCAGGGCTTTCAACCACTACCAAACTTTGGCTTCCCAGGTGGACTGTTTGTAGGTGGTGGTGGTGGTGCATCTTCACATGGGTCAGATTCAGCAACCCCGCAATCACAAATAAGAGAGCTAGAGCAAGATGAAGCAAAGGGAGATTCAAGCGGCAGCAGTCCGAATGAAGGAAGGAGGGCTGCGAGAATTAATTACAGTGAGGATGAAAACATATGCCTTGTAAGTCTTTGGATTAAGCATTCAGTAGACCAATTCGTGGCATAGATCAGAGTGGAGAGGCCTATCGGAACAATATAGCAGAAGGGTTCAATTCGGGTCTACCTGAAGGTGCAAGAAGAAGGTCAAAGGGGCAACTCAAAAGCCATTGGTGAAGAATTAATGCAGCTGTTACCAAGTTCAATGGGGTCTACGGTAGAATGACCTTTGCTAGTGGGGAATCTGATGACATGCTGATGGACAAAGCACGTGCTGCATTCAAAAGAGAAAACAAGCAAAAGCCCTTTACACTTGAATATATCTGGAAGATTTTGAGGAAAGAACCAAAATGGTATAGAAGTAGACCCGGTATGGATTGTTCAAAGAAGAACAAAAGGACAAAAGTAAATGAATCTGGGGCATACACTTCATCTTCCAACCAAGACACAGATGAGGGGGAGACATTCAAAGAAGTGCGCCCAGAGGGACAGAGGAAAGCAAAAGATAGGATGAGAGGAAAAGGAAAGGGAAAGACCATACCACAATCTCCCCTAGGCTCGCAGCCAGATGAAGACATGGTTCTCTTTCACGATGCTATGTTGAAGAGAGCAACTGCACTAGAAAAAACAGCAGAAGCATCAAAGGAGCAAGTTAGACTGCAAAAGATAGACAAATACATGAAACAGTTGGATAAGGATACTTCCAACATGAGTCCAGCAATACTGAAGCTGCATGAAGAACTCTTACAGGGTCTAGCCAAGGAACTATTTCCATCTTCAAACAACTAAGTAAAATATTATGTATTAGTTTGTACTGTATGTGTGGAAAAATGTATGTGGCACTACCATTGTTATGTATTAGTGTTTGTTGTATGTGTCATAGTAAATGTATGTGGCACTAACATTATGTATTAGTTTTACTGTTTTCATTATTCGGTTGTACTAAATGAATTTGGTATTGTGAAAATTGGGTTGTACCTGTTTATGCAATGTGCCATCTGCCCTCCGTATTCTCTAATCTGAAAAGGAGACATGAAAGTTAAAAGAAGCAATTCAAAAAAGACTCAGAAGTAGCTGTTGGACAATGTAGCTGCTTTTTTTTCAATTGAGAATCTAGCTGTTGGACAAACTAGCTGTTGGACATACTGGCTGTTGGAGAATCTAGCTGTTGGACATACTAGCTGTTGGACAAACTAGCTGTTCGGCATACTAGCTGTTGGAGAATCTAGTTATTTTTTTTTAAAATTGAGAATCTAGCTGTTGGACAAACTAGCTGTTGGAGAAGCCAGCTGTTGGAGAAGCCCTCTCCCTCTGTAAATACAATATGAAGGACAGATAGCACACCACTCATTCATTCGCATATGCTACACTCCCTTCTACTCTATTCACCAAACCAACCAACAAATGGCTGAAGACTTTGAAAATCAGTCCATCAGTAGTGAGTACCTCCAAAATCTCATGTTGGAGGAAATAAATGACCCAATGGTGGCTCGTGTGGAGGCAAAAATGGAAGCTCGGATTCAAGCTAAACTTCAAGCTCGGGCAGGTAGCAGCCGGCAGAGACGAAGGTACATTAATAGGGATCATTAAGCTGGCCATGCAAAATTAGTTGCTGAATACTTTGCTGAGAATCCTTTGTACACTGAGTACCAATTCCGTAGAAGGTTTCGGATGAGAAAGCACATATTTTTGCAAATTGTTGAAGCATTAGGAAATTGGTCCCCGTATTTTCAGTTAAGGAGAGATGCATTCGGTAAGGTGGGTCTTTCACCGCTGCAGAAATGAACGGCTGCCCTTCGAATGTTAGCATATGCATCACCAGCAGACCTTATGGATGAAGCATTTGGAATTGCTGAAACCACAGCTTTAGACTGCCTAATCAAGTTTGTTCAAGGTATTAGACACATATATGGGGAAAAATATCTTAGAAGACCTAATGATGAGGATATCCAACGGCTACTCCAAGTTGGAGAGGCACGAGGGTTTCCAGGGATGTTGGGAAGTCTAGATTGCATGCATTGGCGATGGGGAAATTGCCCAGTTGGATGGAAGGGACAGTTTACCCGTGGTGACCACAAGGTACCCACTATCATGCTAGAAGCGGTTGCCTCCTATGACCGTTGGATTTGGCATGCCTTTTTTGGCACAGCTAGTTCCAACAATGATCTAATTGTGTTGAACCAATCACCATTGTTCACACAGGTGCTACAAGGGAGAGCCCCGGAAGTTAAATTTACAATAAATGGTTCAGAGTACAATATGGGTTACTATCTAGCTGATGGAATTTATCCTGAGTGGGCAACATTTGTAAAATCAATTACTTTACCTCTTACTGAAAAGGATAGACTCTTTGCTCAGCATCAAGAGGCAGCAAGAAAAGATGTTGAGTGTGCTTTTGGAATTCTACAGAAACGATGGGCCATTTTACGTTATGAAGCATGCCTCTGGGATAGGCAAGAGCTAGAAGATATTATGATGGCATGTATTATCCTGCATAATATGATAGTTGAGGATGAGAGGGACTCTTATCAGTTGCATCTGGACACCACATATGAAGAGGGTCGAGCTACCAGACCAATTGAAGGACTTGACCACGGACCAGTTCATGGATTTACTAGAATTCTAGAGATCAATGATACGATTCATGACAGAGAGGCTCATAAACGTCTGCAGGCAGATCTAGTGGAACATATATGGTAAAAATTTGGTGCTCGGCAACCTGACAACATGTAGTCTGTAGATGTCCTTTGCTTGTATCTTGCTATTTCTAGTTTTTTCATTATTATTGCTGTAAACCTGAATGTATTCTGCTATTTTTAGTTTCTCATTATCATTGCTGTAAACCTAAATCAGTGGAATATTCTATGAAAGTTCTATTTGTAACTTCAGTTAGATGCTATTGTTAGAAAGAAACAAAAATGCAATGCCTAGAGCTACAACTAGTCTACCACACCACACCAAATCTATTATCAGACGGAGAGACACAATCCAACACTGCACTTTATTATTAGAGGAAACAAACGAACCATGTTGTAGATCCTGAAGGTGACGGAGGAGGCGACATCCATGCATGACACCATGGATGCTTAAGCCGCCGCATCCTCCTATGGAGCTGTCGCGCCCTCCCTTGTTGCATGGCAATGTCTCAAGTGCGGGGAGGGAATCCCGCGACATGAGAATCTGGAGCAGATCAGGCCGCATGACGAAGAGGAGGTGGCGGTGCGTGACGAGCGGCAGACAGCCGCCGCACCAGGGAGACGAGGACGAGGCTTGGATTGGCCGGATTTGGTGGATTGATGAACTCGGATGAGGAACCCGCAGCAGATCGGCGGAACGGAAGATGGGGAAAGAAGCCCGACGAAGATATTGCGGGAAGAAACAGCCCCTCTTTTTTTTATTACGCGTGTGGGTCCAGCAATCGATCCGACCCTGGTTCTATACAATGTGGAGCTATGACCAGGATGCGTCATATCGTTGGTGGAGCCCACTATCGAACCTGCCCCGGTGCTCCACACTGCGGGTGCCCTTATTGTCTCTGTTCAACATCACCCTGTTCAAGGGTGGGCAGCTAGCTATATATATCAGTGTAATAATAGGTAAACTGTTTTACGCTCTTATTGATTGTTCACCCGTCCACCTGGTAGTTACATTGAAAGCGCATAAATACATATGGAGTACTTCTGTTTTATGGACTTTGTCGTTGGAAAACCGTGTCCTCCTCTAAACACGCTTTCCGGACGACATACTCCATGGGACGGAGAGAGTACATACATATATCAGCTACCGAGAGCATATATTACTAAAATGTTTATTATATAACCGGCGCCATGGCATCTTTTTTTTATAGATACAAATAGCTAGGTACTACTATTATACGGAACTCAGGACGTGGGCTTTTTTTTTTTTTTTTTTTTACAAACGTGGGGGTTGCTATATGATACGGAATACCTGAAGGTATTGTAACGCACTCGCTTTTAGTCTGATTGACGTACTGTGCTTGGAGGAACCCGCGGTTCCTCCCCGTTAATTTTTTTCGGCCACCTAAGATACTACTTTCTCCATCCTAAATTATAAAATGTTTAACTTTTTAACACCAAATTCTTGTCTTATTAAAAAATTTGTGCAAAATTTTATTTTCTTTTTTCGTGGCTTGCTTTTTCAATAAACGTTTTTCCAAGATAACTTAATTTTGATTATGTTTATACAATTTTTTTTAATAAGACAAATAGTTAAATTTAGAATAAAAAATCAAATATCTTATAATTTCACATAATCACATGAAGTACTAACTTTGCTCCTGGGCTAGCCGCAAGAGAATCCCAATCTTTGTTCGGATACTAAGCTTACCACATGGCAGTGAGGATTGATCAGTGATCACTACTGCCTCTAGCAATTCTGACAGTGACAGTGACAGGCCAGCAGAGTTGGTGCTCTGCAATAGTGGCAGATCTAGCGACCAACGTGGATGGTAACGACCTCAGATGAAAAACCAAAATGAAAATTATAGATCTCAAAAAGTTATAAAACTTTATAGATCACCACCTTTTCATTTAAATTTATTTATGGGTTCAAACAATTAATTTACACTCAGCTTCGTATAATATGTGGGGAACCAAAAAATATATAGACACAAGTTAGTGTGTGGTACAGTGGTTAGGATGAGATTGTACAAGGAGGAGATCATGGGTTTCAAAGGCCAGCAACTGTGTACCGAGCGAAAAAATGCTATATATGTGGTATTCCAAAATGACCATGCCTCAGCATATTACTCCGTTTGTCCCAGGATATAAGGCACGCACATATTTCAAAATTCAAACTTTATTATCTTTTGACCAATAATTACTCAAATAATATAAAAGTTTTGTAATACAATAGTGATAACATTAAATTTGTGTTTGTAAATACCTTCTAAGGATATTTTTGTTATCCGTCTAGCTCCCGTCCGGACGTCCGACCCATCAAGGCGTGCGGACACCAGCTGTGTCCCGCGACGATTTTGGAAAGGGGAGCGTCCTGCCATAACGGATGGAGCACGAGTGCGCGGTGAGTACCTATCTGGCTCTAGTTGGTTCCGGACGTAGCAATTATATCTTTACCGTTTTGTTATTGCTAAAAATTATATATGATAGTATGAATTATAAAGTATGCTTTTGAAGACCGCGTCGAGTTAAATCGCGCCTTATATCTTAGGACAGAGGAAGTACGTTGCAAAAGCTAAAAGAATTGTATGTTTATATACTTTTAATTTAAAAAATAGAAAAATATGGAACATAGTTAAAAATTCTTTCTATTGGCTACTGCATTTTTTTAGATCTATCCTGCTGGATGAGTGATGGCATAATAAGTTTATAAGGATTTTATTTTGGGCAACACAGTTGGTTGGCACTATGAAATATCCTGTATACATGTTACGGTTGACGTGACGAGCTCAGCATACAGTACTTCCTAACCATACAGGTCGACTGATAATATAGAAGTTGCCATGTTCAACTTAGTTTGTTACTACTAGAACAACAGCACTAGCTGTCTGCTGTCCTGTTGCTACCCATCATGGATTAGTCATCCCCAAGATTATTTCGATATGTTTGTAACTTGCCCCATGCGCTAGCTGTGTGCTGTTCCATTGTTCTCCAGCCTACCATAGGCTTCAAAACATATATCATTGAATGAAAAAGAAGGTTAATTAAGTCAAGTCTGGTCCACGTAGACGTCGGTTGAGACGACCTGCGTGTTGCTGGACATCTCTTCTCAAGTCTTGACTCGGTTCCATGCTATGCTTTGTTGAACGGATCGGAGGAGCACGAGGACCCGAAGCCGAAGAAGAGGGCCAGATTGTGCAATGGGTCTGCTACGAACAAGATACCGCAGAGTATATTTTGGATTCTAGTTTCTCTGTTGAACCAGGGAGCATACAATTGTGTTTTGACATACGCCCTCTTCATAAGGTGTGTGCACTAACTATATATAGAGGAATAAGAAGTAAAATGAGAGGTAGTTACGATGGGCCCATAACACACTCGTTTTAAGCCTTGTTAACTCATGGAGAATAGCGTAAAGTAAACCATTGCCAATAATGTAATATAAAGTACACTCACTCATGTGTGTGTGTAGGAGGTTAATTGAGGCTATTTTCTAGCATGAGTTGTGAGTAAATTTTCTACGATGCAGAATAGATTCAAATGCTATTATAACTAATGATGATTCGAACCAGAATTGATGGAAAAACAATATTACACAATTAGGAAACACAACCGATTTTCAACAATCTATCAAAGGCAAGGTGGTCAGCTACTGGAAACACAGCACCGTGGTGCAACGGCTGCCACCCTCACATATCCCCACTGCCACACGCCATATCCTACTATGACCTCACAAGTCGATGCTGTGCTGTGCATCAAGATTGAGATAACACAGGCAATACAGATTGGCCTTAATTCAACAAACTGAGATCGAGATCCAAGAGAGATATCGGCTACCGAGACTAAAATCATATAGCAAGGGAGTGGCAGTGCAGCAGCTCCCCTGGGTGGTCAGCTACTGGAACCACCGCTTGTGCCCAGCTTATGTGGCCTACAAAAATTGCTATCACACTAGTGGTTGCACTTGCATCTGCACTAACTGGAGCCACCTTGACTGTGCCGCTAGAGCTGCCTGTGTGAAGTGGCTTCCTAGCCACTCTACAGATCTTTCACCTAGTAGAGATACCTGGTCTGGGTCATTGACAGACTGACAGCACAGTTCGTAGTTATAAAATATAGATCTCACACCTGCTTGTTCAACACAGTTTTGGATCAGTTAATAGAAGCACACGTCACTTCGCAGTGGCTCAAGCTCACCAGGTATGTGTGTTCAGACATCGGTGCTCATAGTGCTTTAATTTCTGAACTAAAAATATTGAAAACAAGAATCCAGCTTCAAGGAGAAATAGTTGTTAGCGCAAGAGAAGTGCACACAGCGCAGCGCTAGGACGCACAGATAGCAGACAGGTAGCAGAGAAGATGCCACGGCACTTAGGGCAGACGGGAGAACAGCCAATGGATATAGACTGAAGAGGCGCAATGAAATGGTTGTAGCATCCATGTGGCAGTGGTTGCATAATTCTCCCCTGATGGTGGATGACTTGCGCTCTCTATGCAGCTAAGACTCAGGCTCCTGATGTATCACATTCCCAGTAGGAACGCTGCCTCGGCAATAGTTGCCAATGCTTTCTTACTACCTACATAAATACCTACTACATTGATTTCTTTAACCCTTCGTTGGTATAGCTTTATATATAGGCACATGTCTTAGTTTATGTTTTCACTATTTCACCCCCCAAATAGTGAGCTACATTTAGAGCAATATATGAAATATGCAAAGGAACTCCAGTGATATAAAAAGTATTTGGCATGCACGGAACGAATTGCTTGTTGCATCCACGGCACTTCTGTTATAGACGACAAGGAAAAGTTAGATTCACAAAGCTACATGCATGATGAAGATCGATGAGCCAAGCACCTACGATCTAGGAACTCGATCACTAGCTCTCATGCATTGTAACGTAACACAATGCTACATGCATTTCAAGATTGAGTTCTACTATGATACTACAAAATCTCCATCTCATATTACTCACACAATATGAGCTAGAGTACACTGAACGATTCATTTGTGACTTAGCTAGGAATCCCGTTGCACCAGAATAAACTACAAAATATGGAGTGCGAGTGTAATTGAGGATAGATTGATGAGGAAACTAAGTACTTGGAAACTAAACACATCCTGTAGGGCTAGAGGGCGAAGACCGCGCGAACATGCTGAGAGCCATAGCTGAAAGTGAATCTAGGCTTAGGATGCGCATTGAGCCACACTTGGAGCTGATGAGAAGAATACTTCTAAAAATTCACATTTTTAGAGACGGCTCAATCAAAATTAGGCTCTAAAAATAATTTTCTAAACGAGCTATATCATGAAATCCATATTAGAGGCTAAAAATATCTTTTTTCATTAGAGGTGGCTCTAGATCTAGCCGCCAATAAAAAAAAATTTTCCTGAGGTGGTTGGATCTAGGGGTTGTTGTCTCTTAAAAAACAACTTGCAGAGGCGCTATATCCAAAGACGTCTCTAAACATATGTGCATGACCACAAAATTTATAACTTTTTTCAAATTAAGTCAGACGAAGATAAACTCACTTGACTTTATTAAGAGTTCTAAATACTCATTTCAAAAAATCAAGTGATGTGAATTGGAGGGGAATATTTATGCTATTTAATCATAAGTCATGAATTTTTGTTGCTGTTTCTTGGCTTTGATTTATGATTTTCTGTAATAGTTTTATTTGGAGCAGCCTCTAGAAAGTTGATTTCAAGTTAGTGGCTCCTGTTTTTGGCCGTTCCTAAAAATCTATTTGTTGAGGTGGCTCCTTTTTTTAGACATCTCTATAAATCTGTGATTTTTATAGAGGCTTACTTGCCGCCTCTGCAAATATTTTACCTAGTAGTTATTGTAGATGCCGTCTCGGTCACTGGTACAAACAAATACTATCTTTTTTGACTGAAAATACTGTGGGGGAGATCCCCACAGTGCACCCCAAATTTTATATTTAAATCAAAGGAACAAGTGTTTACTTACAAACAAATACCATTGTCCGTACTTGTAACATATATAGCAAGATTTCCAGAAAACATCATTTAGGTCATGCATTTCTCAAAGTTCTAGAATCTATCAAAAAGCTCATTTATCAAGATAATAGTACTTGCATATGTCCAAAAAACTCATTTATCAAGATAATAATACTTGCATATGTGTGAAACACATCATAGAGCCTAACTATGTTTACTAACCGTTAAAACACTTCAAATAATCACTAGAAAACATAGTGTCCACCCCTAAATAAAATTATTTGATGACTTTATCATTTTACTTAGGCATTTAGGTGAATTCTATATAAATTACAGCAACTTACATATACTTAGGTATTTAGGTGACTTTATTATTTTACTTAGGCATTTAGGTCAATTAGAAAACATATATGGAACACATATCAAAAGTGCACAGTAAATTCTAAGAAAATAGGAAGAAGTATATTATAACTAAAGGCATGTATAGCTGAGATTAGGCTAAGCCACAATTTTATAGAAAACATGGCAAAAATATTTTGTTTTTATAAGAAAATATATTGTTCTGATATGTTTGGTTTCTGATGACAGCTTGTACAAGTCCTTCGGTAAAAGTTATGTTTCTACGTGAGTCAGTTAGAAAGCAAGTTGCTAGAATTGTTTAGCGTTTCAGAATAAAATGTTGTTTGCCACAGATTAGGCTAAGCCACAATTAGGCTACTTTCTAATAGATATATCATAGCAACACACTGCTGCACAACTGTCAGAATTGAGTGAAAACATGTATGCAAAAGGTTCTCTATTTAACCACAATTTGTGTTAAATCATAAAAAAAGATTATGCTCACCAAAATACCTTCTTATTTGTTTATTGTCCAATAGCACAACCAAGCCATATTCCAATTGAACGCAGCTACCCCATCCAAGATTTCAGACTTGAGATTGCTCCTCACTGAGAAAGACACCATGACAAAAACCTGAAATGTTTATCAAGGGAACTTCAAAGATCAATACAGGGAATATGCATACAACTAAGAAAACAAAAAAAATATGGCATAGCTCAGACTCCATTGCTAGCATGCCATATTGCGATCTTTGTGCGAGATAGTTTTCATAGCATCGTGTGCACTCACCAGCATCTAGGGATCTAGGCCATGCAGTACTCTATCTACTTACAGACAGAGTTGCAAATAATACCTTTCATATTCAGCTGAGATCTAAATAATTATTTACTTAAGTTTGTTTTCTATATAAACATGAACATGAGAAAGCTACATTTAATGTAGCCCATCATCTATCCTATACCCATCAGACGAGTGGGAAAAAATAATGCTGGACACTTCAGGCGTGTCATTTTCTTTTGACAACACTTTGCAAGCTCTCTGCAATGTCCAGATCTCCTGCCCACATAGCTAAACAAGAACAAACTACAGTTAATAGAACTGCCACTGAAATACTCTCAAAGTACTTGGTGAGGATTGAGAAACGATGCATAACCTCGCAGAGGCTATCATTCTCCACAGCAAGAGACGACTACTCCAGCCGCTGGATCTCCGGCAGCCTCTGCAAGATTCAATCGGCAAACCAAATTAAAAAAAGGACAAGAAGGTACAAGGACAAGCTCACGATGTTCAGCATAATGGGTTTCTGAACAACATGTTCAGAGCAAAAGCAGTTTGACGGAGGAGGAGGCACGGAGGAGGAGGAATGGGCGCGGCCGTGGAACTCGGCCGGAGGCTGGTTGCTCACGGTTGGGGCCCGCCGGTAATGCCACGGCGCGCCTTAGGCCTGCGCACGGCCATGGGACGCCTCGGCTTGGCCCCACACCTGCCGGTAGGAGTGGCGCCACGGGTGCTAGCGGAGGCGGCGGCGGGCACCACGGAGCCCTGGAGGCGAAGCGCCGAGCGGAGGTGAGCATCGTCGATTCAGGATTGAGGATGCGAATTGGGGAAGAAGACAATTGTGTAGTGGATCGTGTGAAGGATGGGGAAGAAGAAGAAGAGTAGGCTAGTTATATCCTCCCTCCTTTTAGTCGCAGTTAGAATGAAAGTCCGGGACTAAAGGACCTTTAGTCTCGGTTGGTGTTTATAACCGGGATCAAAGGTATAGCCTTTAGTCTCAGTTGATGTTTATAACCGGGACCAAAGATATAGCCTTTAATCCCGATTTAAACTACCACCGGGATTAAAGGTAATTTTTTTGGCGGCCAATGAAATTTGGCCGTCCTTGGCACGGAAAATTTGGACGAATTGGACGGATTTTGGCCTTGAACGAATTTTGGTCCATGAACCAGATCTGTCGACCAGTAAAAAAACACATTTAATCACAATTTAACCAAATATTGATCAGATTTTTTAAAACACATAAGCAAAATTCAAATTAGACTGAAATTTTTAGCCGGTTTGTAGTTGTATTTGACCCAACCAAAATGGGAAAATTATTTTACTAGAATTTGATGGATTTAGGATGAATCCTAGAACAAATTGCTATATAATCATGCCATAAAAATTTCTAATGATTTTGATATTAACAACTTGATCATGTCATCATCATGCATGATCATCAAGCATAAAGGCATAAATGCATTTCATGGTTATTTTTGGCATGAAAATATTGCAAATATCATGTTTAAGTGATTTCATGAAATGTTAGTAGCAACATCAATTGTGCTACTTTGTGAATTTATATATGTCAATTTGTTTAAGCAATCAAAATTTTGTTAATATAAACCTAGTAGAAGAAAATATGCCCTTTGTTATGGCTTTTCATGCTAAAAGAAACCTCTACTAAATTTTTGGTGTTGTTTTGAAGAATTTTATTTCAATAATTAATTTTCACCTTGCCTAATGATTGTAAAAATGGTGAATAAAATAATTAGTTAATTCACTAGTTGACTAATTAAATGTTGGGTGATTTTTGGCATTGTTTGAAGACCTTGGATCAGCAATCCCCTCTGCTCCATGGCATGGTCATGTGTAGCTTAATAATGTAAAAGTGCTCACATGAATAATAAATAATTAATTAACTTAAGTAAGTAAATTTATTTAGAGATAATTACTTTTTGGAGTTGCTTGGAGACCCTAGGTTATTAATTATCACTGATATATGGTTTGGTCTTATAGTGGTAATGATGATCATGCTCACATGAATAGCTAGTAGTTAAATAATTAATTAACTAAAGCTAGTACCTCACTTGAATGCTTGATTGCTTTTAGGAATTTTTTGGAGACCATGGAGCATATCAATCCTGCTGTCCCATGGCAATGTGATGTTTACCTCCATGTAACTTAGCTCACCATATAATTTGTTAATTAATCTTAATACAATATCACTTATCATGTTAATTAATTGTTTACCCTTATTAAATGATACTTCCCTAAGTAGCTTTAATAAATGATTTTGATACTTCATTGTTTAAACCTGTATGTCTTATATGTGCATGTGTTGCTTGTATATAATTATGATGTCATACTCACCTGCTTAATAATAATCACGATGAAACTCTAGTTATAACTTTACCATGAAGGAAAGTTGTACTCAACTTTCTCTAGTCTTCATGTCATGCACCCTGTTAAGCATGTCATTAAGCATGCATCATTTCGTTTATGTGTAGTTTACATGAGAGCAAAGTATCGTGATGATCAAGCTCTGGAGAAGGTTCAGGTGATCCAACCCTGATGAGGTGATTCCACCAAAGGTGCCAACGTCAAGATTAACAACTAACCTTCCCTGCAACACTGGCAAGCCCCGGAGCATAAACCTCCTTACCTTGTGATTTTGAAAATCTACACACAAGATATTTCATGCCTTTATTGCTAAACAGTATGAAAGTAAAACACTTGATGCATTACCTACCTTGATACTTTATTACTCTACCTTGATTATCCTATTAGTCAGGAAAAGCTAAAGATGCTTAGCCGTGCTTACTAAATAAAAGTTGGAAGATGATCTCATCATTTTACTATGATTCACTACTCTAGAAAATGTCCTGAGTAGGTGGTGATAATATCTTGAGATAATTGGAGACCGAACGACGGGACATGGGAATTTGGACTTGGTGGAAGCTGACAGGGTCATGCTAATCCCATCTATGTCGATTAAAGACCGTTCGAGTAGGCTTGTTATGTTTTGACCACCAAAGATCCACAAAAAATAATGGAATAATTTTAATAATGTGGCATCATAGATGGTTCACAAGTGGGCACATCTCTCACAGAGTTTAAGTGACAATGTGGATGAGCATAATGTACCCTAAAACTCTCAAATGAAGGAGTGACTAAGACAAAAGTTGTAAATCTTGTTGCTCCCTCCATCTTTGCTTTTTAAAACTTTTTCATTAGAGCCAAATTTAAAACCATTTACCGCACAAAACTTACTCAAAACTTGAAATTCAAGCCTCCAAACTCACAAACTCTATACAAAAGTTGCACATAATATTGTTCCCTACAACTTTTCTATTCAGCACTTCTTCATTAGAGATCATCTAGTGCCCCAAATTTCAGCTGTGGCCTGCCGGGCTTTAAAATTCATAAACTTTTAAAAAAATTCAGTAATTCAACAGTTGCCTAGAAGAAAGGTGGAGCTTATGCCAAGAACTTTTAGTCCCATTTTGTTATTACAACCTGGACTAGAGATCAAGTATTAATCCCAGTTTGAGATTAAAACTGGGACTAAATCTTTTAGTCTCGGTTCCAAACATAAACTAGGATTAAAGGTAAACCTTTAGTCCCGGCACTACAATACAAACACCCGTCTAGCAACAGATAGCTAACAACACATGATGTAATCGTTGCAGACCACTCGATGGTAGGATTCTTTTTTTCTTTTCGTCTCCAATCCGGTGTATTCTACTTATTACACATGATGTAATCGTTGCAGGCCACTCAATGGTAGGATTCTTTTTTTCTTTTCGTCTCCAATCCGGTGTATTCTACTTATTACATTTAGTTTCGTCTCCATCAGCCGTTTCTATAATATTTTTTTATCTTTCTTTTTATCCCATCAGCCATTTCTATAATATTTTTTTATCTTTCTTTTCATCTCCGGCAACCGTTTTTATCCTATCAGCCGTTTCTATAATATTTTTTTATCTTTCTTTTCATCTCCGGCAACCGTGTCTTTTGTTAAGAATATTTAGGATAAATATTAATTAGTGATCAATTATTGTAATCCCGTAATTAGCATTGCTAATTACGTCATTAGTAGGCATAACCGTCTAGGCCCTTTGGGCACCAACAGACACCACTTCACGTGTGTGTCACTGACACATACAACTGCAACATGTATATATACATTTACTGTTCATCAGAAATAAACAACCGTCATTTGGCATTGCCATTTTGACAACTCACATTCAAGGCCCCAAGGGCGCCGGGCGTGCGGGAGGGCGGTCCGGCGCTGGGTTGGGCGGCATTCGCCGCCACGCCGGGCGTAGGAGCGGGCGCGGTTCAGCGGCGTTCAAATCGGTGGCAGCGCCGGGCGGATGAGTCTCAGCTCTAATTTGAGTGGTTCAGCTCTAATTTTAAGAGGTTCAGCTCTAATTTTAAGAGGTGACCGACCACAAATATCTCCTTGAATTCTTTCAAGGAATTTGAGTGGTTCAGCTCTAATTTTAAGAGGTGATGGTCTTAAAATTAATTTCCCCGTTGCACAAGCAGTGCAACAAAAATCTTTATTTTCGGGAAATTTGGCATTTGCCATATCATGACCAATGGAATTGCTAATAATTTTCCGCATCATCCCTATTCCAGGATGCCCAAGTCGATCATGCCAATTGCGGAATGTATCGACATCTTGGAAAATTATCTTGTAAGCAACATGTTTTGTAGGTTTTATGTATGTAAAGTACAATCCAGTTTGGAGTGAAGAAATCTTTTCACAGATCTGCTTGCCATATCCAGTAAGTTTAGTAATCAGAAGAAATTCCTCTTTATGATCTATATGTGTTTCAACATGTAGACCATTCTTACGGATATCTATAAAACTTAGTAGGGTACGAGTAGAGTTAGGATACAACAAGGCATCCTCTAACGTAATCTGCGTACCCATCGGGAGAGTAATAGTGGCTCCACCTGAACCAACTATCAACGCATCGCGTCCAGCCATGGTCATAATATTTCCTTCTCTTTTCTTAAGAGTCTGAAAATATTTCATCTCTCTAAGTATAGAGTTTGTGGTACATGAGTCCACAAGGCATAATTCTTCCTCCGGTGGATTGAGTTCAACAGACATCTATATGTAAAGCAAATATAAATGAAGATTCAAATATAACATATAGAACTATACATACAATATATATTGAATATCAAATACAAGAGTATGATACTACAATATCTAGGAGTTAATACAATATAAGGAGAGTATAAACAACTATATACAACTCTCAAGCATACTAAATAGTTATCCAAACTATTTATAACTTAGACTATGTACAACAACAATCAAGTGTGATATCAAATTTGGACTAAGATTACTCCAAATCTCCAAACATATCTCCAGAACTAAAGTCTAGGAGTATGTTGTCCGTCGATGGAAGTTTCTCTTCAACATTAAGAGCCTTGTTGTTCACTGGTTTCTTTGGGGCCTTGTACGAACAACCTTCTTCCTTTGCAGCCCCAGATGCAAGATTGAAGTGTGCCTCATATCTTGTATCTCCTGCTGCCTTGCTCTCTTTTAAAGACTTTTGGTATAAAGCAACCAAATGCTTAGGTGCACGGCAATTCTTGGCAAAATGCGAAAAATCTCCACATCTATGACACTTCTTGTCATTTTTGGGTTTCGCATTGTCCTTGTTCCTCTTGTTGGAATTAGGTCTTTGTCTCCTGTTGTGTTTGCGCTTACCAAATTTGTTCTTTGGATCAGGTCCACTGAACTTCTTTTTATTCCTATTATCTTTCTGTACGTTGTGAACTTCAGGCAGAGGTGCCGTACCAACAGGGCGCTTATGATGATTCTTCATAAGAAGTTCATCATGTTTTTCTGCTTGAGTCAACATATGAATGAGCTGGGAATAAGCTTGGTAATTGTGAGCCCTGTATTGTTGTAGCAATACTCTATTAGACGGAAGCATGGTAGAGAGAGTTTTCTCTATCTTATCTGTATCCATTGGCTCTTTCTCGCAAAACTTTAACTTAGAGCAAATCCTATGAACAGCATGGTTATAGTCTGCCACAGATTTAAAATCTTGGAGACGTAGATTATTCCATTCATGATTGGCCTCGGGCCAAATGAGTTCTTTTTGCTGATCATATCTCTCTTTAAGAGCGAGCCATAATTCTCGAGGGTTTTCAATCATAAGGTATTCAGATTTAAGGTCCTTATGAATATAACACCGTAGCAAAGCCAAAGCAAGCAGTAGGTTTGCTTATCTTGCGTGACAACCCCAGCTTTGGGGTTCCCGAATTGTAGCCAAAAGACTACGAGAGATGCAAGTGCAATCTTGATATTAGAAGCCCGTAGGGTAATTGCTACCATCTAACGCGAGTTCATCGAACTCCTTAGTAGCCATGATCCTACATGGACAACCATGGATTAATTAATTTACCATAGGGTAAATTAAAATCAACATAGCAATATTGTAATACTAAATGTAATATTTTAAATTTGATATCTTGTCATAGGTTTGGGTAAAACACGGTGTAGGTAATCATCATATTTCTGTGAAATATGATGTAGACCTCTCAGCAATGGGTGATTAAATCACTGCTATGGCATGGTCTATGGGCAGGATAATTCATAAAGAATTAAACGTAGCCAATGCCATAGACTCCATTACCTTGTGTTATTTATCCAAAATAAACGAGATTTATATTGCAACTCAAGTTCTATAGTAATTAGCATTTACTAATTCCATGGATTGCATAGTTAAATTGTAACTTAATCAACTAGCAAATTTAACTTGTATGTGGTGCAAAAGTGTGGTTTAGGGCACCAGCATACCCAAATTTTAGCGAAACTTGTGTGTATGTAGTGCAAAATGGGGTTTGGGGAGCACTAATATACATAATTCTATTATAAAATACAAGTGTAATATTCTGTTGGTATAAAATAGGGGTTTGAGTGTACCAACAGAGCCCAAAAAATATATCAAAGTCACACATGTAATCAATATGTGGTAGAAAATTAATTAGATGTACCACATATTCTCAAAATATAATAGAATCATATGAGCCATTGCAAATAATATAAACAAACCACAATTATATTTACAATCACAAGGTACAGCAGGTACATGACAATTACAATCAATACAAGTCACTGGTATACTTGTAGAAATTAAACTAGCAAATTATATGCTAAGTAACTTTTACTACTGCTGTAAAGAAATAATAACGAAATAGGAAATCCTATCCACAAAAGCGAAAATAAAAGAAGCCCAGCGGGCGCGTGGGTCTGTCGGCCAGCGGGGCCCGCAGCCCGGCCGGGCGAGGCCCGCAGCCCGGCCAGCCAGCCCGGCGCAAGGCCCAGCCAGCGGCCAAGGCCCGAGGACCAACCGGCCAGCCGCCCATGGCCTATATAAAGCCGGCGATTAGGGTTTCCAACCCTAACCGCCCGGCCGGTCACCGCCGCCGCCGCTTAGCCTCCGTCGCCGCCTGCCGCCATCCAGCCGCCGTTGGCCGCCGTCGTCGAGCCCCCAAGGATGATGGTCGCCGCCGTGTGCCTTGTCCTCCCCTCTTCCTCTCATGGCGGAGTAGGGCCGAGGCCCGTGCTCCGCCATGGAGGCCGGCCGGCGGAGCAGATCCCGCTCGTCCCGGGCGAAGCCCAAATTGCGAGGGCCGCCGCCGCCAACCGAACGGCTGGTCCGCCCCACCGGCCCTTCCCAGGCCGCTCAGAGGGCGGGGGGCCGCCCCCCCCAACCGAGGTGAGGTGAAAACCGCCCCCAAGGGGCGCCGGGCGTGCGGGAGGGCGGTCCGCACTGGGTTGGGCGGCGCTCGGCCGCCACGCCGGGGGAGGAGCGGTCGTTCGGTTCAGCGGCGTTCCAATCGGTGGCAGCGCCGGCGGACGAAGTCGGAGGAGGCGGGAGGACGGCGCCGATGTCGTGAGCGAAGCCCGGAGGCCACGCCCCCGGGCGTTGCTGAATGGAGGGGCGCCACGGCGTCCGCCATGGAGCCACCACCTCCGTTCCAAGGCTGCGTCAGCGTGTTCGACGACGGAGGTGGAGGAGGCAGCAGCGTCGAGGACGGTCGCGGCAGGAACGATGGCGATGGCGAGACCCCCTGCGGTGCCCCAACCCGGCGGACGTGCATCGTCGGGCCATGGCGAGGGCAGACGCGGGTGGTGTATCGGGAGGCGCGGCGAACTTCGGCGTCGGGCGCCGAGTCGAGGGGGCCACCGGCGTTCGGTCCATGTGGCAAGGCGACGGCGAGGCGCGATGCGGTGCTCGCCGATGTCCCCGAGGACACGGTGAATGGCGCCCGAGGATGAAGCGGGCGAACTCCACCAGGGTGGGCGTTGCCACGGGTGATGGCAGCCTCGACGGCATCGGTGACCGCGTCAACCATGGCATTCATGGAAGGAGCAGGGGTCGTCATCTTCTACCTTTGGCTGGTAAGCAGCGACTCCGGTGAAGTTCCGGCGATCTACTCCTCTCGGCCTGTAGCGTCCGCGGTGGCAGAGCGCGTGCGTGATAACGTGTTGAATGTGAGTTGTCAAAATGGCAATGCCAAATGATGGTTGTTTATACTCTCCTTATATTGTATTAACTCATAGATATTGTAGTATCATACTCTTGTATTTGATATTCAATATATATTGTATGTATAGTTCTATATGTTATATTTGAATCTTCATTTATATTTGCTTTACATATAGATGTCTGTTGAACTCAATCCACCGTGAGGAAGAATTATGCCTTGTGGACTCATGTACCATAAACTCTATACTTAGAGAGATGAAATATTTTCAGACTCTTAAGAAAAGAGAAGGAAATATTATGACCGTCATTGGGCCTTGCGATGCGTTGATAGTTGGTTCAGGTAGAGCCACTATTACTCTCCCTATGGGTACGCAGACACGTTAGAGGATGCCTTGTTGTATCCTCGACTCTACTGTACCCTACTAAGTTTTAGAGATATCCGTAAGAATGGTCTACATGTTGAAACACATATAGATCATAAAGAGGAATTTCTTCGATTACTAAACTTACTTTGGATATGGCAAGCGTATCTGTGAAAAAGATTTCTTCACTTCAAACCGGATTGTACTTTACATACATAAAACCTATAAAACATGTTGCTTACAAGATAATTTTCCAAGATGTCGATACATTCCGCAATTGGCATGATCGACTTGGGCATCTGGAATAGGGATGATGCGGAAAATTATTAGCAATTCCATTAGTCATGATATGGCAAATGCCAAATTTCCCCAAAATAAAGATTTTTGTTGCACTGCTTGTGCAATGGGGAAATTAATTTTAAGACCATCACCTCTTAAAATTAGAGCTGAACCACTCAAATTCCTTGAAAGAATTCAAGGAGATATTTGTGGTCCGATCCAACCATTGTCGGGGCCGTTCGGTACTTTTTCGGTATTGATAGACGCATCTACTAGATGGTCTCATGTGTGTCTCCCTATCGACACGCAACCATGCCTTTTTGCCAAAATAATGGCCCAACTTATTAAGTTGAAGGCACATTATCCTGAACACCGATTAAATCAATCCGAATGGACAATGCCGCTGAATTCTCATCCCACGCTTTTAACGATTATTGCATGGCATTAGGAATTCAGGTTCAGCATTCAGTTCCATACGTACATACACAAAATGGTTTGGCTGAATCGTTGATTAAAAGAATCAAGCTCATTGCAAGAACTTTGTTGATGAATAGCAAATTGCCTACGTCGTGTTGGGGTCATGCAGTTCTGCACGCTGCTGATTTGATCCAACTACGACCAACTGCATATCATGAAACCTCCCCATTGCAGTTAGTACGTGGGAATCCTCCGAGTATTTCCCATTTGCGTAAATTTGGGTGCGCTGTATACGTACCCATCTCACCACCTCAGCGAACATCGATGGGCCCTCACAGGAAAATGGGGATCTATGTGGGATATTCCTCTCCGTCGATCATTAAGTATTTAGAACCTCTGACGGGGGATCTATTTACAGCCCGGTTCGCTGATAGTATATTTAATGAGGATCATTTCCCAGCATTAGGGGGAGAATTGTACCAAAAAGAATGCCAGAAAATTGATTGGAATGCTGAAGGCATTTCATTTTCTGATCCACGTACTACAGAAACTGAACTACAAGTTCAAAGAATTATTGATTTGCAAAATATTGCAAACAATCTGCTAGACGCTTTCTCTAATTATAAAGGTGTCACAAAGTCTCTCCATCCTGTAAGGAATGTGCCTAAACGAGTGGAGGTACCTAAGAAAACCACTCAACCCCCTATTAGTAAAAAGAGGGGGAGAAGCACTTCCAAGAAGCAAGATGTGATTGCTGGCAAGCATAAGAATACTGGAAATGAAACTCAATCTTTGATTGAAAGACACCTAGAGGACATACATTGTCCTTTGGATAGAAGTGATCCACAATCTAGCTCAGTCATGCGCATAAACATTGAGGCTGGAACATCGGAAGACCCTGGATCCGTCGTTTCGGGAAGTCATGATGAATCTTTAAGGGTAGACGAAATTGCCACAAATTTCGTAGAAACTGGAGAATCTTATAATCGCAAGTCCATAATAGTCGACTGTTACTTCTCTGAAGAAATTGCAAATATCCTTCTGACTGATTCAGATCCTAAGTCTATGGCTGAGTGCAAGAAGCGCTCGGACTGGGATAAGTGGAAGGTAGCAATTGAAACAGAGATTGCCTCGCTTAATAAAAGGAAGGTGTTTTCGGCTGTAATGCCAACACCTCCCAGTATCTTCCCTGTAGGATACAAATGGATTTTCGTCCGTAAAAGGAACGAAAACAACAAAGTGGTGAGATTTAAAGCAAGGCTAGTGGCACAAGGTTTTACGCAAAGACCTTGCATTGATTTCAACGAAACTTACTCTCCGGTAATGAGCGGAATAACATTCCAATACTTAATAGCTTTGGCAGTACAAAATCATCTATCTATGCAGTTGATGGACGTAGTGACCGCATACTTGTATGGGTCATTGGACTCTGAGATATACATGAAAGTTCCTGATGGAATCAGTATACCAGATCCTAAGGCAAATCGCAACATGTATTGCGTCAAGTTGCAGAAGTCATTGTATGGCTTAAAATAGTCGGGCCGAATGTGGTACAATCGGTTAAGTGAATTCCTTAAGTTGAAGGGATACACAAATAATAATGACTGCCCATGTGTATTCATTAAGAAATCATCAACAGGATTTTGTATTGTATCGGTATACGTTGATGACCTCAATATCATTGGCAACAAATCCGATATTAATGAAGCACGTCATCATTTAAAGACGGAGTTTGAAATGAAAGATTTGGGTCAAACCAAATTTTGCTTGGGTTTACAACTTGAGCATTTTGACTCGTATATTTATATACCAAGTCTGCCTATGTCCAAAAGGTATTGGAGAAATTCAATATGGACAAGTCATATCCAACAAAAACCCCGATGGTAGTGAGATCCTTAGATGTAGATAAGGATCCTTTTAGACCACGGGAAAAAGGAGAAAAGATTTTGGGACCACAATACCCATATCTGAGTGCCGTTGGAGCACTTATGTATCTTGCAAATAGCACCCGGCCGGATATTGCATTCGCAGTTAATTTGCTAGGAAGACATAGCGCTTCTCCTACCAAACGTCATTGGGTAGGAGTTAAGACAGTTATGAGGTATCTCAACGGTACTAGAGATCTTGGTTTATTCTATAACAGAAATCAAGATCCAATTTTGTTAGGATATACGATCTTTGTTATTTATCGGATCCCCACCATGGCGGATCACAAAACGGCTTTGTATTCTTGCAAGGTGGAACAAAGAATATCTTGGAAGTCTGCAAAGCAAACATTAGTCTCTACTTCCACCAATCACTCAAGTAATTGCTTTATATGAAGCATCACGCGAATGCGTATGGCTTCGCAGAGTGGTAAACCACATAACTCAGTCATGTGGTATTGGTGCACTTGAGACACCGACTATTATCTTTGAGGATAATTCGGCGTGTGTTACTCAAATGGAATCAGGTTATATTAAGAGTAATATGACTAAACATATTATTCCAAAATTATTCTACCCCCATAAACTCCAAAAGAATGGAGAAATTGAAATCTTGCAGACTAAATCTTGTGATAACCTTGCGGATTTATTCACAAAGTCTCTACCATATTCCGCATTTCATAAATGTGTTGAGGGAATTGGTATGAGAAGGCTTAAAAATTTGCAAGAATCGGGGAAGAATCTCTCTGAATAGAACCTGCTCCAACTACACATTATACTCTTTCCTTTATATGAGTTTTACTCTTCTAAAGTTTTCTCATATAAAGTTTTTAACGAGGTAATGGTAACACATAGTAAATTACATATTATCTATTTTTCCTCTTAGAGGTTTTTAGAAGATAATTATGGCATATTTGATCATTGATCAAAATTGTTTTAGGCTATGTCTTTAGGGATACCTAAAGGGTCTATTAACATTGAAGAAATATATCATGGTCTTTCTCCTTACTTTTCCCAATCGGGTTTTTAAGGAGTTTTGCCTCGGTATATCGATATACTTTGGATTTTTCCCACAGGGGTTTTTTCAAAGCTTCAAGACATATATAGATGAACAAGGACCGGTATCTACACAAGATCAATTGATCAAGGGGAGTGTTAAGAATATTTAGGATAAATATTAATTAGTGATCAATTATTGTAATCCTGTAATTAGCATTGCTAATTACGTCATTAGTAGGCATAACCGTCTAGGCCCTTTGGGCACCAACAGACACCACTTCACGTGTGTGTCACTGACACATACAACTGCAACATGTATATATATATTTACTGTTCATCAGAAATAAACAACCGTCATTTGGCATTGCCATTTTGACAACTCACATTCAACATCTTTAAACCTGTTTTTGTGCCTTGCACCAGTGCCTAAGGCCCATAAAACAAAAATGACGATTTTTTCAAGACTCGAAAACAAGACGTCTTGCAAAAGACCTTACCAGTAACCACGTCAACCAACAGAGATACATTAGTTTGTGTGTTAGTTTGCCTCACTAATTTGATTATTTGGTAAACAAATGTGAGTCTTCCTATTACTATACATAGTATCTGCCATATCAGGACGTGTACCTAGCATTATCCCAGGCTAAAAATAATGATATACACAATTCATCTAAAGTTTTTTAAAAAAAGTTGTATAATTTTTTAGATTGCTACAAAAATTCATTAGGTCATTTGCTAGGACGCCACCTCAGGGAAATATTAGCACGGCCAAAAAAAAAAAATTGTAGCCTAAGGATTGAACATATTATGATTTCATATATATGGTATAAGAAAAGTAAACACCTCTGTCTACTAGTCTAACTAAAGACATGTTGCTGATTTTCAATCATTAAGGAAATGTCTTGCAACAAAAAAAAAAAAACATTTAACAAGTTGGCAATAAACGACAAATGATATTTTAGAGGCTCTCATACTTTTTTTCTATTATTACCCTACTAGACCATAAATCTGAAACTATGCAACCGTCGATGGCCAGTCACCCTTGTATCCATTTTCCTGATTTCACAAAATTGGGCCAAAAAAATAGCAAAACTGCTGTTGCCAAGGTTTGAACCCAAGACATCATGCTCATGCTCAAACTGCCCGTCCAGCCATTCAACCTAACCCTTATTTGTGCATAATTTAGTATTCTTTCCACTCATATTATGCTAAACCAAACTTAAAATGAGTCTTTAGAACACTAACTAAATTTAAATAAAAAATTATCAACCACAAAAAGTTGTATAATTTGTTAAGATCTATAGCTTTTGTTTTGGTTGTATCTCTATCTAAGATTGTTTGAAAAATTTAAATTTTAAATTTGAGAAATTTAAACGTAGTTTTTCCTTGACAAAATTATTTCACATGAAAATATTGTCAACTACAAAGTTATGTGGCTGGCACTTATTGTAATGTAAAAATTGCTTTAAATATATGGCGTACAGTTGTTATTCTCATGTGTGAGATGGTCTCTTAAGCTTTCCCCATAAAATTGCATATGCGTGATCTTTTTATTTGGCTCCAAATTGAAATAATTTCTAATATTTTTATTGATGGTTTATTCCTAGCTACGCATATAGGCATTGTAGCAATCCAAATCTATATGTTGCTACAAATTGTAGAAGTCATTCGTCTGTGATTTATACAAACACATATACGCATTGCCATAGCCTATTAATATCCGTTGCAACTTTGCAACGGTTATTTGTAGGTGTTACCAATGCATATGCAAGTGTTGCAATAGACCCTTACAACGCCACTTCTAGCAATGCATAATAAATGTGTTGGTATAGACCCCACCAATATATATATAGACTTTTAGCAACACATATATGCGTTGCAAAAGGGGGTGTCATCTTGTAGTGTGGTTGGGTTCACAAACTGGGACTAAAGGTCCCTCGGCCTGCAAAGGATGCTGCCATAGTCGTTGGGGATTGGATTTAGTCCCGGTTGGTGAACCAAACCGGGATTAAATCTTCCTTTAGTCCCGGGTGCAATTTTAGTCGGGACTAATGCACTTTGACCGAAAGCCTTTTCTCTAGCACCAATTATCTGCACTGTCGTATCAATTATTGCATCTATACAACACTAGCTGACTCATCAGACAGACGTCTTGAACGCCTTCATCTAAACATCATTACTGGGCTGTAGTAGTTGTTCTCAGTCAAGGATCTCAGATATTAGCTTCTTCTTTGTCAGTACATCCACGGGGTTCTTCCTCTCAAAGACCAAGTACATCAGTGACTTACCTGAACACATATAGGTACGAAACAACTGAAAGCTTGTGTCAACAATGACCGACGTCAAGCCAAAGATATCCAATTGCAGAGGACACTTATGATGCATTCTGGTACTACAGCTTATTCTGAGACCTCCAATTGCTGACCCAATGCAACTGGATATCACATAAGCCATCTTTGCAGCAAGTCTGCGTCCACATCCACGGATCACAAGACACGTCCATGCAGCCATGCTCAAACAATCCTGTGCCAGGGTCGTGTTTTCCTGTAACCTTGTGAAACCTGCCGGGTATAGGCAGCTGCTACCAGGTGTATGATTTTCTGATTCTAGGGTCTGGATTGCTCTTGCATAAACTAGCTAAGTTAGGCATTGACCAGTTGTGAGTTTTTTGTTTTTAAGTCTCCCATGCTTGCAGGGCATAGCTTTACATATATAGGCATGTCTCGCGGTTTTTATATTACAAATTAAAGAACATTGTGGCAATACAAACGAGATATTAATTCTCAAGTGATTAATAATGAGTTCCTCCCATTAATTGGATTGTTACTTTCGAACAGACCATTTTCAGGCAATCCAAATTATTGCTTTGAAAGAGTCCATGACAACTCTAAGAGGCATGATAAAATAATCACCAACAACAGGAAGCATAATTGTGGGCTCTCATACACAAATTTATTGACAATGGTTATCGGCATCCAGTCATGATTCCTCTACAGCATGGTGAAGCTGAAATCGTGCTTATTAGTGTATGCTGATCCATGGCTTCTTTCCAGTAGAACTTGCCATGATCAATGCGGTCAATAACTATGCCGCTCAACCTAAAACTCCTGATGTATCTCATGCCCATTAAAGTGTGGAAACCTCTAACATTCTAAAGAATGCAAGCCTATAAAGGCCACACATTACAAATGATGTCGTGGTGCACATATTGAAGGTTGGCCATTCAGTTTTGCCCTAGACACTTTTTAATTAATTTTGTCCACAGAAAATGCCGCTACTTATAGCAGGAAACAAGATCGTCCATCATCTCCCTGTGTTCGTCTAGTGTGTCCAGGCTTGCGAGAAAATTCCTTGTTATTTGACACACCTTTGACAAGTATTTTGGCTCTATCTTTTTTCGATAAAGGATAGAAACTATCCACCTTTATTTACCCATGGATAAAATTAGACCAAATTATTACAATAGAAAAATAAAAAGAAAGAAACTGACTGGAAAAAATTATATCCCCAACAAGGAGGTCGGTTAGCCCTACGCGACAAACAGGCTTGCTCCGTAATGACAACTCCACTAGAATAAGATCACCAACGTCAAGACAAAGCCGCTAGACATACGTTTACCAAAGCTAAAAAAGGTACTGAAAACGATGGACACCGACCACCATTGAAGATTGTATGCTTCTTCCAAGGCAACAGCACATAGCACTTGGTGCAGATGCAAACCTGCCCACCAAAAGCCGAGCTGTTACGCCATCGATCGCCACCTCCATCTTGACCTGCGCAGCAAGGTTACACGTAGTGGGAAATCCCGGTCCTAATGAACAACAACTTCGATAACGCGCCAGCTGCGCCACCACCGCCAGCCCGGAAAAATCAGGCTAGGTTTTCACCCAGATATTGAACGTCCACAGGTACAACAGCTTCAGCGATGCCTTCAACAAGGTGCGTGGCACAGTTAGTACCGCCACCGTCGGCTCGACGTAAGATACCAAGCAGGGTTTTCACCTAAACTGCCGCTCCGTAAACCGGCCACCGGGCATTAGAACCGGCCCAGATCCAGTCGCTGGGAAGGTGGTGTTAGCGACCAGATCTAGATCCAGCCGCCGTCACCCAAGAAACCCTAGCCGCAGGCGCTGCCCACACGGCTGCCCCAGGCCTGGAGCCGCCAGAACCGCCCGCCAGAGAGCCAGATCCTCCCATCTAGCAGGCTATCGCAGCCGTCAATGGAGATGAATGAGGGGAGGAGGGAGGAGAGGACGGGGAAAGGATGATGCTGAGGAAGGGAAGTGGACCGCCACCCCCGCGAGCCGGGGAGGAGCGGCGACGGCGGCCAGGGTTGCCCTCGGAGAGGCCCCGGCGGGCGGCGGCGGGGGATCCCCGTGCCGCCTAAGAGACGACGCTGGGGAGGGCTGCTATTTGATTGTGACTCGTTATTGTTTCTTAGGCTACATTTGAGGTAACCCTTTGCTCCAGCGATGGCCTATGGATATTTTGGCTCTATCTTCTATGTTAAAGCTGGGGCTAAAACTCCTAATGCATGAATCTCATCCCCTTTACCGGGTGGCCACTAAACTCCGAGAACCGTACTTTCAGCAATTCAGCTTGCTCATCAGTCATCCCCGACCCTGTTTCAGCAATTATATTCCATACTAAAGGAGGCCTGAATTTTCTTCTGTTTTGAGATCCATTGAATTTATTTTCTTTTCGCTGATGCCTAACAGGCTAAGATCCATCAGCTGTCCAGCACTACATTCATAACACACATATAGAAGTAACTCGACTCAGCCACTGAGGTTAGACAAGTTTAATAATTGCTTCCATGATATGAAATGAACCTGCCATGCATGCAAAGACATTGATGCGGCAACAAAGATTGAGTAAAGGGACGGGAACAACTTTTTAAGTAAAAAAAGCAAGTCGGTGCACTATTTATGCTAGTTAGTGTTTGTTTCATTCACACTTTGGGAAAGCTAATTGATATTTGAACAACAGCTATTTGAACAACAGCTTGCTATGTGCTCTTCTGGTTGCTACCCATCATGGTAGATAGGGTTTCACTGCAAGGGTGACAAAGCTCAACTGCTCCCTTGCATTCTCACCCATCACACTAAACAGATATGTGAAGAATGTTATCTAGAAATCAGCATTTCCCAATCTTGCTGATTTAAAATCTGTCATTACGTCAGGGTCAAACTATAGTAATTTGAGCTCATGCTTGATTTATGTCTCCTGATGCATCCCGTCCCCATTACAGTTCTCTACAAGAGTCCCCAGCAGAATTCTAGTTACTACCGTTCTATACACCATACTTGTGTCACCCTCGTCTATGGGGGCATGAGTGAGAAAAGGGATGGAAACAGTAGGAATATAATGTCGAAGGCTTTTTCTCTTTTGTGGGGGTGGTTGGGGAGGAGCGTGAAGGAGGGATTTGACATCCTACTACCGAGAACTTAAGTTGGGTCTATATATTGCAGCTTGTTTTTTTTACCATGCGGCTCTCGAAAGTAAGATATGGGGTCAATATAGTGAGGTCCTACTGAAGTTTCTACAAGAGCTTAGAGTAGATGGATAATATTAAGTTTACATGCATGTTGTCCCCCTCGAGTCTGAAACGTCAAAATCAGTTCCGACTATGTAATTATTTTATTTTTATTGTGCTTGGCAGCACTCAACAACCTCTGCCTCTAGTACTGGGTTGAGGTTTTTATTAAGGGAACATGAGAGAGTACTGGGTTGAGTTACTACACCAAATCCTTCAATCTAGCTAAAAGCTTAAATTGATGAGAGCGATGAACAATACACTTCCGTTCAACAAATATAATCATTAGCCCGCGTGTGAACCCTTGCAATATCTCGTGATGGCCGGCAAACTGCCACAAAGATGATATTGGCCCATGCGGTAGCCCGCGCTGCCAGCACTGTGATATTGGCCCATGCAGCGAACGTCGGCCATGTGCCGATCATCGCTGAAGCCATGGCGTCCCCCAGCACGCACTACATGCAAGCTGCCTGTTTGGTTCGCAGCCTACCAGGCATGCGGTCCTGGCCCTAGGCGATCGAGAAATGGGACACCTAGGAGCCCTGCCTGGCCAGGCAGCTCCACCCAGGAGGAAACCAAACATGCATGGCTCAGCCCAGTGAGTAGGCCATCCTCCCCTGCAGGCAGTGATCGAATCTCCTCAAGAAGAAGAAGATGAACCAAATGAATTAGACATTTGCAGTCATGTGTGGAATAAAGGGAGATAGATGAGTGGAAAAGATCTGAACTCTCGCACGCTGATCTGAACTCTCGCACGCTGGCGGGGACACATACGGTACCCAAGATGCACCATGGATCCAAAGACACAGGAGAGGTCGCTGAGGCGTCTGCATTGACGTAGCACCTTGTTGATCGCAGCTCGGCTAGTGGCCCTGAGACCTGATGGTGACTTTGCCCTTGTCTGCTGCAGGAAGGGTTTTCTTTATTTAGATGGAGCAGATCCCTCTTCTTGACATGCATTTATTTGTTCTCTATCTTCTCTGTTGAAACTTTTGCTAACTCGTGATGCATCTCATCCCCATGAGAATCCTTCTCTAATGGTCACCTGAACTCCTAAAGCTTTAGTAGTCAGCAAATCAGCATGTGCTCATCAGTCATGATCTTCCTGTTTCAGTCGGGCCATTCCATATTAAAATGGCATGATTTTTTCTTCATTTTTTAGATCTATGAATTTATTCTCCCTCTTTTATGCCTATAATAAGAACCACGAGAGCCCTACAGTGGCAACACATATATACAAGTAACTCTACTCCGGCATTGAGGATGACCAGGTTTATATATAAGGGCAGTTCCATTGTTTCCATGACATTAAATGAACCAGCCAAGTATGTGAAACGCTGATTTGGCAAGAGAGTAAATGAGGAAAGAGCACAAAAATAATGGAAGCCATTTGTTATCCAAGAAACCAAGTCATAATTTGGCGCTGATCAGGGGAAAAATAGTTTCCTCCTTGCAGAAAACTGCAATTTTTGCATTGAAGGAAAATCGCAATTTTCATGTTCCATGTGGCACACAGTGGGACCTCCACACCTGCATGTAGCTCATAGCACTACTACAGTATTTTTCTTTTCTGAGGTGGGCATTTTTGGTTGATTGAGGAGGGGTGGTTTTTCCAACCGCCTTTGCCAAAAGGTCACGGTTAATTATGACTTAACCGAGACGGGCACCGTAACCGCCTCGGTTAATCGATTAACCGAGGTGCAGCGGTGGCCAATTCCTCGCGACCTTGCCTCCCGTGCGGCTGCGGTAGCGCGCTCCTGCGGCTTAGGAGCCAGGGCCTTGCTTGTCCAGCTAAAACTTACAAGGGGTGCACAAGGTTACTGGCCAATGACTAGAGCCTGTGCCCTCGGGACCTAGGCCACAGATCCGCCCCTGACACTCAAGAAAAATTGCACATTTCATTAGAGACCAAGTGGAATCGCTATGAATATAACTTATCCTAGCAATCAACTACAACACTCAAGAAAATGATAATTCCTTAGCGGTTGGATTTTGGCACACTAGAAAATCGTGGACCCTCAAGGATTTTGGCACACTAGGAATTTCTCAGTCAATCTTACGGCCATTGGAGCTCAAGCTTGATCTAAAAGTCCTAATGCATCCCATCCCCATTACAGGGCTCCACAAGAGTCACAACTGAATTCTAGTTACTACCATTCTATACAGCATACTCGTCACCCTCTTCCATGCGTGGGTGGGAAAAGGGATGGATGCAGTAGAAATATAAAGTCGAGGGCTTTGGGGAGTCTCCATGGGAATATGAGGGCTTGATGAGGGATTTGAGGTCCTTCTACCATTGAGGATCTGAGTTGGGGGTCTATATATAGGAACTTATTTTTTTACTACT
This sequence comes from Chrysopogon serrulatus, assembly GCA_015844335.1. Classification (NCBI taxonomy): domain Eukaryota; kingdom Viridiplantae; phylum Streptophyta; class Magnoliopsida; order Poales; family Poaceae; genus Chrysopogon; species Chrysopogon serrulatus. Next base: position 41,968 of record JADLZL010004798.1, on the reverse strand, counting down.
CGGCTCTTGAAAGATAGGGGGCAATTTATTAAGTGGATCCCACTAAAGTTACTACAGGAACTTAGAGTAGATGATATTATATTAACTTACGTGTAGGCTCCCTGAGTCTCAGACATGAAAATTAGAGCTGACTATATAATTATTTTATTTTTATTTTGATTGGCAGGACTCAACACACACAACCTGTGGTTCTTGTACTATGTTGAGTTACATACACCAAGTTGTTCAACCTTAAAGCTTAAATTGATGAGAGCGATGAACAATATACTTGTATTCATAAGCATCTGCTTTCATTCTTTCAGCATTATATGAGTGTGCAGTGTGTGTGTATGTTGTGATGTGTGTAGATGTATCATTCTTCATTTTGTGCTCCCAAAAGTAAAAAAAAATGCAAACAAATAAGCTATCCACCTTATTAGTGGAAAGCTCATAGTAGGAGTGCAACTCAATGGGCGCGCACATGTTTAGTATAAGAACTTGTAGATTAATGATAGGACTCATGCTTCATTTTCTTAGAAACAAAAATATTTACAACAAACATGAACTTATATGCCACATTTGTGACAAATCCGAACATAGGACTCACTTATAAATCTCGTCTTGTTGGAGGGAGTATGTCCATAGTGCTAGTGCACTCCCAATGACTTTTCAATCATTACCAATAACTAGAGATACAGGCCGGGTGCCCGGAAGCAATATCTTGCGACGGCCTGCAAACTGCCACAATGGTGAGATGTTGGCCTAGGCGGTATAGCCCGCATGCCAGCATTGTGATGCTTCACCATCGCCGACCGAAAATACTTTCATGATGCAGAGGACGTTGGTACCGCTGAATCCATGACCTCCACTAGCATGCACTGAATGCTTTTACATATAAGGCCAATGGGTCTGCCGTACGTTCTCCCCTGCAGAGACAGTGATTGAAACTCCCCAAGGAGATGAATCAATGTCTCAAAGTGGGGTGTGTGCTCTTTTCTTTTTTCACAACACTTTGGCCACCAAGTGGGTGGCTTTGAGGCACGGAGAAATGGTTCGACTATAAGTTGATGAAGGCCAGGTACAACCAAGCTAATAATGTGGGTGAGTGTCTGAGTGATGCATATTGGACCTGGTGAAAAGACCATCCAAGAGGGGAATGGTCAGGGACACATCTAAAACATGGTTGCTTTTCTATGTTGTGTAGTGCAGGAGGTTGAAGTTCCTTAAGATTAGCCAGGGTCCATCAAGTGCTAGGTCCTCAAGTTCCTTCGGGATGGACCTAGACATGTGATGGTTGGAGGCAGCATAAAAACTCGATACGTGGTGGAAGCCGGCTGTTCCCTGGAGGAAGCATAGACATTACTTTTTGTAACTTTGGTGTCATCAGTAGCAAAGGCTAGGACTGCAATGACACAGTGGATGCAACGAATTTGCCCAAAAAGGGAGGAGTTTGGGTCCTAGGCAGTGAGCAGGCCGGCTCAGGTGCCAGCGGCATCAGGGATGAGGTGTACGTTTAAACGGGTTGCTGGGTGCAGCAGTAAATCTGGGAGATGATGGGGGAGCACAGGTTCGTCTCTTTGAAGACAGATGATGGAGGCAGAGAAAGGGAGGATGGTGTGAAGGACAGTCGAGCATTTGTCAGCGTCACTAAGCTCCTGGACGTTCCATGACACAACATTGACATGTTTATGCTTGGTAGCCATTACAGCAAGAGATCCCACACATAGGTGGTTGGCTAGGCCACAGGGCAAGCACAAGCCCAATCCATGGCACGGTGGGAGAAACAAAGGGAGAAGGATGAGTGAAAAAAGATCTGAATTATCGCATGCAGGAAAGGACACGTTTTTTTTTAGATAATGGAAAGAGTATCCGGCTTCATCCTCGTTGAAGAGGAATCAGACCAACTTATTACAATTTAAAAGATCAAGATAAACAAAGTTCTTGTAACAAAACAATTCATAACCCAGTTCTAAATGAGGAAGACCATCCATAGGACGCAAAGAGACTTAATGCTGCGGTCTCCAAAGTTCGACAAGCCTCCGCCATGAGTGCTTGTTGAACCTCACACCGTTGCAATTGGGCCCAGAACCAAAGCCAATGAGTCCCCCGGAATAACACCTGCAAAAGAGAATTAGGTCTACAATTGTCAAAAACAACTTTGTTCCTTGTTATCCAGATTGACCATAAAATAGCCGCCACACCAATCAGTAATAGTGAACGAAAATTCTTATCTTTCCAAGACTACCATCCATTGAACAAGTTATGGGCATTTTGAGGTGGTTTAATTCCTAACACCATATGTACTGCTCGCCATAAAAACTTAGCATGTGAGCAATCAAAGAAGAGATGTTGGATGGTTTCAGGTTTGCTACAAAAACAGCAAGACCTATCTCCGTTCCAGTTCCTCTTTGCCAAGTTATCCTTAGTGAGAATAACCCCTCTTTTAAAGAACCAAATAAATATTTTAATCTTCAAAGGTATCTTAAGGCGCCAAACTGCTTGTGATACTCTTAGGCCATTACTGATTAGGTAGGTGTACATCGAGTTAACTGTGAATAAACCCGTTTTATGTAAACTCCAAACAAAACTGTCTGTACCTTGTTGCAGATTAATATTAGCCATCCTTGCTACTAGGTGGTTCCATTCTAGTAGCTTGTTTCCCACTAATGCCCTTCTAAACTCAACATTAAGTGGAACTGAGCTTAATACATCTGCAACCTTTGCTTGTTTCCTACGAACAATATTGAATAAAGTTGGGTATTGGGATTTTAGCGGTTGGTTCCCTATCTAGGTATCTTCCCAGAACCTGATTTGGTTACCATCCTTTAACCTAAAAGTTCCCAAACTCAAGAAAGTTTCTTTTACACTCATGAGACTCATCCAAAAGTGCGAGTCTCCAGCTTTTTTCTGTACCTGTGATAAAGTGTTATCTTTAATATATTTGTTCCTCAATAAGTCCTGCCAAATACCACATTCATTGCTCAATTTGAAAAGCCATTTGCTCAAGAGACATTTATTTTGTAAATCCAAATCCATAATTCCTAAACCTCCTTGTTCTTTGGGTTGGCATAAAAGAAGCCAACGAACTAGTCTATATTTTTTCTTATGATTGTCATTTTGCCAAAAAAAAAAATCTTGATCTGTAATACTCTATCTTCTTCAGGACCCCTCTAGGAATTTCGAAGAAGGACAACATAAACATTGGAAGGCTTGATAATACTGAATTAATCAGTACCAGTCTACCTCCAATTGATAAATGCTTGCCTTTCCAACTGCTAAGTCTTTTTTGTATTCGATCTTCTACTTTCTTCCAATCTTTGTTATTTAACTTTCGATAAATCATTGGGACACCAAGGTATCGAAAAGGGTAAGCGCCTAACGTGCATCCAAAAAGATGTGAATAAGCTGCTTCACTATTTTTTGCCTCACCAAAACAGAAAATTTCACTCTTGTGAAAATTAATTTTAAGACCTGATAATTGTTCAAAAGTACAAAGAAGTAACTTCATGTTCTTTGCTTGTTCAATATCATGATCTAAGAATAGCACCGTGTCATCTGCATATTGCAGGATAGACAACCCACCATCCACCAAATGTGGCACTACACCTTTTATTTGTCCATCCTCTTTAGCTCTGGCAATAATAATGGCCAACATGTCTACCACTAAATTAAATAGTATTGGAGACAGTGGATCACCTTGCCGAAGGCCTTTTCGTGTTTGGAAGTAAGGACCCATTTGGTCATTAACCTTAATTCCCACATTACCACCTTGTACAAACGACTGGATCCAACTACACCATTTATGGGAAAAACCTTTCATTCGAAGGGTCTGATGTAGAAATGTCCAATTGACCTTGTCATAGGCCTTTTCAAAATCAATTTTAAAAATAACCCCGCTCAACTTTTTCCTATGTAACTCGTGTAAAGTTTCATATAGAACCACAACACCTTCCATTATATTTCTTCCTGGGAGGAAAGCGGTTTATGAAGGACGGATAACTTTTTGGGCTACTAGAGCCATCCTATTAGTGGCCACTTTGGTGAAAATCTTGAAACTAACATTCAACAAACAGATCGGTCTATATTGTTGAATTTGTTTAGCATCACTACTCTTAGGTAGTAAGATTATAGTTCCAAAATTTAATCTTTGAAGTGGAAGGTCGCCTTTGTGGAATTCCTCGAACAGCGCCATCATACGACTTGTCAATCGCGAGTTGTCAATCTGCTCTAACAGTGCATCGCGACTTGTCAATCGGAGCTCGGCCAGTGGCACCGAGAGCAGTGAAGGCGAGCTCGCTCCAGTGCACAGCAGGCAAGGGGGTTTGTTTAGATTGATCAGATCTCTCTGTTTTTTTTTGTAGCCTGGTCGGAACCAGCATAAAAGAATGTTCAGAGCACTGGACATGATCTGGCACGACGAGGCCTCACTCGAAGATAAGGGGCCATGACGCTCTACTTGTCAGGCACATCCAAGTGGCCTGTACGCAGGACCGGAATGGTAGTGATTCCGTGCGCCACGTCACGGTAATTGGAATAGTATATATAGTTAGGAGAGGTAGACAGAGTGAGGGATAAGTACTATCCCAATTACAGTGAGGGATAAACTCCCTTATGCATCTCAACCCCGTTAGAATCATCACTAAGGGTCACCACTGAACTCCCGAGAGCAGTACACCAACTTGTTTGTGTGGGGTCCACTAGTACACAAACCATTTCTCTTCACACTAGCATTTTATTTCTACTCGCGGTTTCTCTTAAGAATAGCCAGTAGAAATCGGCTCTATTTCTACTAGTGGATTTCTTAAGAAACCGCCAGTACAAATACGATTTCTACTGGTGGTTTTCTTAAGAAATCGTCAGTAGAAATCGTGTATGGTATGTGAGGTTTTGGTCCAACCAGAATTAGAAAATAGATATGTATACATGTACAAAGTTAGTAAAAAGATTAGCTACTAATAACAAAAAAAAATATACACTAATGGCAAAGACAGTAGAACTAGAACAAAAATCATTAATAAGGAAAAAGATTGGTGTGTCATACACAATAAATATTACATGGTACTAAAATTTATGAAAGTTTTTTAAAAAATAAATAAAACAAAAAAAAGATACCAATAATTTATTTACAACAAAACTTATAAATACAAGAATATTCAACAAAACTTAAAAGTACAAGAATAATGTTGGTTTAAAAAAATATGGAGATAATATTGTAAGAGCAATCAAGCTAAAAATGGCAAATAGAAACGAACAATTGTCTTCTAGCTAGGCACGTGCGTGCTGCACGCAAGGTAACTAGTTCAAAAAATTTGTGCAAAAATAGAAAAAATAAGTCATTTTAAAGAACTTTTTATTAATAAAGCAAGCCATCGCAAAGAAAATATTATTTTGTAGATTTTTTTTTGAATAAGACGAGTGGTCAAACTTGATGTCTAAAAGGTCAAACGTCTTCTAAATTGGGAGATATGAAGCCATTACAAGCCAATGTCTCACTACTCTTACATTCTTATTATAAACTAATATTGTGGAGCACACCTACTACTAGTGTTCACCACGTGCAACAACATTTTCGTGTAGCGAGCATCTCCCTATTGTGTATCCAAGCACATCATTTAAATATATCGACACATGATTTAGTGCACTCTGTTTTTCCCCCACAATAATGAGCATGGACAAACTGGAGGCATTACAAATGGGAGGACCTAAAGCAAGAATAAAGTAACCCCACAATCCTTGTGTCAAGCCTTGAACCTGCACAGCACAATCGATAACCATGTTGCTCCAGGGCTTGACTTAGAATGCCATGGAAGCAACATGCAGGGTACATTGAATCACGAAAGATCATATCGACCACCACATCTTGTCTTGATCTTCATTAGGCTGATGACGGTGACCACAGAGCTCAAGTCCTGTCGGTTGCATGCTGAGCCATCACACCAAACAGATACTTGAATAAGATTGGTAGCCAGAAGCGAGCAGTTTTCCAATCTTCCTCAGCTAAAATCTGGCATTACGTCTGGGCGACTCATACAGTTCAAGCTTGATCTAAAAGTCCTGATGCATCCCATTCCCATTCCAATTCCCATTACAGGCCTACAAGAGTCGCCAGCTGAATTCTAGTTACTGCCGTTCTATACAACATATATACTCGTCACTCTATTCCATGTGGGCACAGGTACGGTGGGAAAAGGGATGGAAACATGGAATATAAATTTCAAGGCTTTGGGGAGGGTCCTTGCTGGGAATGAGGGCTTGACAAGAGATTTGAGGTTCTTCTACTATCGAGGATCTGAGTTGGGGGTCTATATATTGGAGCTTGTTTTTTTATCACTTGGCTCTAGAAAATAAGTTAAGGGGGCAACTAATTGGGGTCCCGCTGAAGTTACTAGAAGAGCTTAGAGTACATTGATATTATTAAGTTTGCATGTAGGCTCGTTTGCATGTCAAAAGTAAAAATCGGAGCTGACTATATAATTATTTTATTTTTATTGTGACTGGAAGGACTGAACATATATACAACCTCTGGCTCTAGTACTATGTTGAGTTGTGTAAATCGAGTTGTCCAACCTTAAAGCTTTAATTGATGGAACTGATGAAAAATTTACTCATATTCAACAAATATAAAAACATATTCATCATGCTTTCAAATATTAGTGCCCATGAATTATGCATAAGCAACTCTTTCACTTTTTCAGCAGCTATATGAGTGTGAAGTGTGTGTATGTTGTGGTGTGTGCGCATGTATCGTTCTTCATTCTTGTAGCCTCCCCAAGTAGACCAACCAAACGAATTAGAAATTTGCAGTCATGTCTCGAAGTTGTGCTCTTTTCCTTTTTTGACCATGCTTTCGACGCTGAGCAGGAGGCTTTGAGCTTGAGGCACCGAGACAGTGACGTTGCATCACTAACTCTAGTAGCTTCATTCCAGACTGGGAGGATTCTAGGCAGGAAGGTGTGATCAAGGTGCCAGGCATTCTCAAAACAGAAGGAGTGATGGGCAGGCATGCACATAGCAGTGGCGATGGAGACCAGGACCTGGACATGGTCAGAGGTTGTTCTGACCACGGAGGACAGAGTAGTGTTGTGGAAGAAATCGCATTCGCTCCACTGCATGTTGATGAAGGCCTGGTACAACCAAGCCAAGGTGGGTGAGTGACGCATATTGGACCAGGTGAAAAGATGATCCAAGAGGGGAAGTTCCAGGAAGGAATGGTGGTCGATTAAAGGATGGTTATTTTTCTCAGTTATTCGGCCTATTGTTCTGACCAGATTCTATGCAAAAACTGTTGAATATATCCAAAAATTGTAATGTGCTCTAACTAAACACCCCGCCCCCTGCCTGCTTAGTGCAGGAGGTTGAAGTCCCCTAAGATTAACCAGGGTCCATCGATAAGGGGTGCCAGGTCCTCCAGTTCCTTCAGATCAGGATGGACCTTGACATGCGTTGGTCGGAGGGAGCATAGACATCGGTTATTGTTATCTTGGTATCATCAGTAGCGAAGTCCATAACAGCAGTGACACTGTGACAGAGTGGGTGTGTCAAATTTTCCAAAATGGGAGGAGTTTGGGTTCCAGGCAGTGAGCAGCTAGCTAGCTAGATCGCCCTGGGTTCCAGCGGCATCAGAGATGCATGAGGTGTGCGCTATAAACAGGCTGGGGTGAAGCTGCAAATCTTGGAGATTGTGGTGGAGCATAGCTTCTTCTCTTGAGGACAGATGATGGAGGCGGCAGCCATTACAACAAGTGAACCAACTGATAGATGGGTTGGCTAGGCCACAGCGCAAGCACAAGCCCAATCCAAGGCACGGTGGAAGAAACAAAGGGAGAAGGAAGAGTAAAAAAGAACTAAACTCTAGTTCACTGAAGAATTCGTTCGGGCATCTGCAATGAAACTGTGCAGCACCTGGTCGACAACAGCTCGGCCAGTGGCATCGAGAACAGTGAAGGCCTTGTGCAAGTCCGCAGCAGGCAGAGGGGTTTTGTTTAGTTGGAGCAGATTCCTCTTCTTGACCACCTTGTGTTTGGGTTCTATTAGATACGTTGAAGCTTTTGCCAAAAATCCTGACGCATCTCATCCCCATTAGAGTCCTCTCTAAGGGTCATCACTGAATTCCGAGAGCTGGACTAGTCAGCAAATCAGCATGCTCCTCATCAGTCATCACCGACCTGTTTGAGTCGGGCCATTCGATACTAAAGTGGGTTTTTTTTTCTTTTTTGAGATCTACGAATTTATTCTCTCTTTTCTGATTCCTAATAAGACCCACGGTCCTACAGCGGCAACACATATATACAAGTAACTCGACTCGGCAACTGAGGGTGACCAAGTTAATATATAATGGCAGTTGCATTGTTTCCATTACATTAAATAAACCTGACAGAAAACGCTGCTGATTTAGAGAGAGAGAGAGAGTAAATGTGGAAAGAGTACAAAAGCAGTGGAAACCATTTCTTATATAAGAAACTGAGTCACGCGCTATCCAACATACTCCTTCCGTCCCTAAATACTTGTCGCTTCGCTTCCCGAGACACAAATGCCGGCAATTTTAATAAATAATAAATATCATCGATTAGTATCATAATTAGTATCATCGGAAAGATCTTTAGATCTAGTTTTTTAACAAAATTATTTAAAGATATAAATATTGTACGTATTTTCTATAAATCAAGTCAAACTTATGGCACGCATCCCACGACGACATCTAAATAGGGACGGAGGGAGTATGTGTAAAACTGTAATTTTGGCGCGGAGGGGAAAATTGCAATTCTCATGTTCCATGGGGCACACATTGGGACTCGGCACCTGCACGTAGCTCATTGGCTACACCCGTTTATTCTCTTTCTGCTCTTCATGCCCAAGATGGATCTATTTGGTCCACACTCCGAGAAAGCTGATTAGCACTGACAACAGTCCTGGACGTCCAAATTTGGTTGTCTATGGTTGGATCTTGCAGCCTAGCCGAAGCAACATTCCTAGGGTGCACCTGCTTAGCTGTGCCTTGCACGCTACCGCAGAGGCGCCTGCCGGTGCGTTGCCCACAACACTGCTCATTATACGGACACCATGACCATGCGACTTATGTATAATGAAATTGTTGTACTACTAAAAGGGAGTTGCAAGTTTGTACATAACTACCTACTTCCTCCGTTCCTCGTTTTGACTTTTTTGATGCATGTATTTTATTATGCATCTAGATATATTGATATATCTAGATACATAGCAAAATAGATAAGCTAAAAAAGTTAAAGCGACTTATAATTTGAAACAGAGGGAGTAATTATTCAAAATCGTCTATAGTGCCCGGTTATTCTATTTTAAGTTCATTGTGTTATATAGTGCGGCCATGGATTTAATAAACAATTTGTTGAAGGCATGCCGGCTTTTTATGTAGCTATAATTCTTGTACAAATATATATGCTATAAATTAAATGTATCTATTTGGTGGGTGAGACAATGAAAACTTCAATCTTCAATATAAGACATGCTCCTATAAATAAAACTACATGGACCAGGCATACCAAAATTATGGATGATAAGTATTTATGAATTTAAAAGAATCAATGGCAGCTATTGCAGAGGCTGTCCTGCCGTGGGGATGTGATACATCAGGAGCTTGTCTTATCTAAAGGTAAAGAAAAAGGTTAGGTGATCAACCAGCATGGGAGAATTTTCTCACCACTTGCACTTCACTTGTTATTGACCAAGATCGCCATCTGTTCTCTTATGTGAGCGATCTTCTCTCCCATGGTCCTCTGCATGATCCTGGTGCAGCCCTTCACAAGGCTTCCATCCCCTATCGGTCCAAGGGAAGGGTCCTCCCTTTGCATATGGATTCTATCCCATCTCTGGGCCGATTGTATCCCATCTCTGGGCCACCTAGCTTCTTTCCGTGGGTAGGCATTGTGATGAACTAACTTCGCTTGCTTTGCCTGGCTTCAATTTATTGCCAATTATTACCATGAGGAACAAATCTCATTAGTATAGAAAACATTTGTATAGGAGGTTGTAGAGGTATTTTTACTGGCATTTTTTGAAATTGCTAGTGGGAGAGAACAGTGAAAATCACCTATTTGTATAGGCGGTGACGTGAGAACTAAATAGTGATAGAAACTTATAAGCTGCTAAAATCACCATTGACTGGCCTGTTACATTTTGCAGTAGAAGGTGACACACGGAGCGCACGTCGGAACCTTGTTACTTCATTTAATAACCTCTGTAAGTTTTTGCTAGATAAAAAGTGACCCAAAGAGATTTAGCTGCCTCCTATGTCTATCACAATACTCAAAACTTGTCTTTGTTACACAATTAATTATTTGAATGAAAAAATTTATCTAAATCCTGGCAAAGGCGTGGAAGAATGCAACAATGTGTCATTGATTCATACTCAAGATGAAATCAGGAGTCATGTATGAATTCAGCATTCAAGTCAGAATTATCGAATTCTCCTGCACAGTCTCTCTGTATGCTTGTCTTTCTTTCCCTTAGGGATTTTTGCTATTTGCTTAAATTTTGTCGTAGCTATGATTTTTCTAGCCTGCAATTACAATATAGGCAAGCCATGAATGGGGTCTTTTGGTTTGCAATAGACATTTTCTTATAAATGAAAAAGGTTCCATATATGATGAATCAAATCTAATTCCAACATTAAAGTCGAAGTTTAGTTTATTACGAATTATAGAAAACAAAACATGCCCAATGTAAGTTGATGAGGTTTTATTGTACAGTAATCCAGTGAAACACAAAGTTAAACATCGACTACACCAAGTTCAATGAAATGTGAAACTGAGTTTAGTGTGTACTGAAAACAAGTGTAATTACCATCACATGCTAGCGCTATGTATGCTCGGCTTCCGAGCAAATGCTACCTATTGGTGCATATCTAGCAATCTGCTGATGTATAGTTGCCGCACGTCTCCAAAAAGATGCTTCCTTTGGGCCTGGCATGTGTGGAGTTGGTGATCTACTGGTGCAGCTCTTGATTGTCCATGCCGGAAGAGTACTCTTTAAAGTGTGCTATAGCAAAGATACATGTACTACCATGGTGGTAAGTTATGGCTATCCCCTTCTTGACCAAGATTTCATGCAAATACATGATCAAAATCTCCTGATGCATCCTATCCCCATCTGAAATCTCTTCATGAAAACTCTTCATTGTTACCCTCTCTCCCCAGTCTGAACTGACAAGTGCCATCTTCACTAAAGGTTTGTGGATTTTCTTTCTTTTGATGTGGCCACTATTGAAAACGGAGGCAAACAAGTTACTACCCTTTTATGTGAGAAATTGCCCATTTAATTTACATACATATATTGAAAGCCTGCAGTTCAACCAATATGAGAGTGAAAAAAATGAAAATGATATTATATGCTTCACTTGCCCATTCCATCCGGTGGTTCAAGACAACCACGTCTTTTTATGTGCACACTACACACAACACCATCAATACCTTGCTTGCCAAAGCTCCAGCCTCAAGACAATGACATTGTCATGAATGGTAAGCAATAGAAATTTCAAGAAGAGATAGGAAGTACTTACCAACAAAATTGTGATTACCACTTGTCAAGCAGAGAAATAATGTACATCCTAGGTTACAGTTTAGTTGCCAAGCTGATCGGGGAAGTCATGGCATGCTATTCAAGTTTTCATCTCGGCCTGGCTCCACTAAATCTGGTCTTGCAATTCCAACCAAGAAGAGATAAGTTTTATTTTGCATGTACCCTCTACCGCATATCAACAAGTAATAACCATTTTGAAGGATGAATCTTTGTAGCTAAGCATAACAAATCTTGCTTTATCGGCTCGTCAACCAACAATTAGCGTAGCCACAAAAGCAAATGACGAATCCCCTCTCTTGTCTAAAGCTATATATGGCTGTTTTTTGGATGTTCGGTGTTGGCTTCGGTTGCTGGTTTTGCAAACATCGGTGATTGGCTTGTGTCGGTTCCTAGTCTGCACAATCGAACAACAAAGCATACCAAAGTTTCTGTCTACCATATGTTTCCTGCAGGTGCCCTTTAGCGTTGCCGATGCAGACAGCCTGAGACCCTGCAATTCGGTGCTGGTGAGGCCCTGTGGGCGGACCAAATAAAGAGGACCTTCAAAGAGAATGAACCTGACAATTACTAAAGTACCCTAATAGTTACTTTCCCTTCTGTTACTTTAATATTTTTTATAATGGAATGAATTAATTTTGGTTTTTCTTTGTGATCCTCCACCTTTAACATGGTCTGATAATCCAGCAGCACGGTTTGATACAGCTTTAGATTTTTGGTATCATGAAGGAGGCACGAAGCCAAGCCTTGCGGAGACATGACTCAAGCTAAAACTCCTGATGTATCTCATTCCTTGTAGAAGCCGAAACCTCACAAATGGTCACCATTGATTTCTTGCATACTTCCATGGTACTACTTGCATACTTCCATGGTACTAGTACTCCGTATAAGCATCAACCTCATCACTTTTTATATTGCAGCCATTCCCATACCGTGGGAGGGTTGAATAATGCTATCCTCGATGTTGCCTCTGTTGTAGGCTCGTAGCTTTATAGGGTCGCGTCCTAAAACGAGCCTTTTAGCTATTATTACTTCACCCACCATATAGCAAAAATATACTAACTACGCATTAGAAAGTGACATGCGCTGCTACAAATTTCCTTTTTTATTTCTATATAGCAACAGATAACAACACCCTCCATCCTAAATTATAAGACGTTTGACTTTTTTGACACCAAGTTTGACCACTCGTCTTATTCAAAAAATTTTGCAAAATGATGAGGACATGACATCTTCGGATACAACCATGGATTATAAGGTGAGCTCGTTCAATAAATATTGGTGCAACTTACTTAGTTCCACATGTGCATGTATTTATTTGCTTGTAGGTACAAACATTTCTCAAAGTGTAGGGCAATCAAGATTCGTTGGTGACCCGATAGTACCTCGTTGGGAAGGCCATAACTCAACCATCCGGAGTGCGATTGAGGTCAATGAGCACTTGATGGAAAGCTTATTTGATAAGCTTTCAAATAGATCTGGTTCTATATCAATATCACATTGGCAAGGCCTCCAAATCATCAAGACATGCTGTCGCTGTTTTTGCCGGGAGCTACATCATCGTCATCGTGGGTGATTCCCGATCTTCCGTCAGGTTCAAGATAACTATCGATTTTATCGGAGAGCGACACACCGATCCGGCTTCAGATCACAAAGACCCGAACCCTGCAACCTTAGCACCACGTCTCCTCTGGTTATCAACCGTGTCACAATCCGGTTGACCTCGCCAAGAAGGCTAATCCCTGCTGCGAATCGAAGAACACAAGCAAGAACAAGATAATACGCAACTCAAGTGAAGTGACAATTGCAGATGTATGATTAAGATCTCAACGTGGGGTTTCACAAACCGATAACGGCGACTGTTCGATGACAGATTGATCTAAAGCAAAACCCAAACCCTAACGTAGGTGGCGGCTATTGATTATATGGTCTAAGGGACGTGCAAGCACCCTCATTCACGTCCTCCTCATGGGTCTATACGTTACATGGCCCGACGGCCCAAAAGATAGCAATGCAACGCCCAAATAGATTCTGGACGCTCACTTGTTTGAACGATTCCCGTTGACTCCGATGGAATTTGGACCTCAAACTAAAGCCATTAGTTAGCTTATGAAATTATCTTTCCATCCATATATGGATCATCGAAAACGGAGTTCGGATGTGTCCTGGGCGTCCGATTTATCGCTCGCTGGTCCTGAAGGCCGAGACTGACGCGAACTCGAGTTGGACTGGGCCTCTGGCTTGGCTTGAACGTCCTTGCTGGCCCCCTAAGGTGGTGGCCAAGGAGGAGGACGTCCAAGGGCTTCCTTGGTATGTTCTCCATCTTCTCGGGGTGTGCTCCAACTTGGGCCAGGGTCCCAAGGATGAATAACAAGCCCACGATGACGATGTAGCTCCCGGCAGAAACAGCAACAGCATGTCTTGATGATTTGGAGGCCTTGCCAATGTGATATTGAGATAGGACCAGATCTATTTGAAAGCTTATCAAATAAGCTTTCCATCAAGTGCTCATTGACCTCAATCGCACTCCGGATGGTTGAGTTATGGCCTTTCCAGTGAGGTACTGTCAGGTCACCGACGAACCTTGATTGACTTGCACCTTGAGGAATATTTGTACCTACAAGCAAATAGGAACATGTACATATGGAACCAAGTGAGTTGCACCAAAAATCACTAAACAAGCTCACCTTATAATCAATGGTTGTATCTGAATGTGTCATAACAAGCCCACGATGACGATGATGTAGCTCCCGGCAAAAACAGCGACAGCATGTCTTGATGATTTGGAGGCCTTGCCAATGTGATATTGATATAGAACCAGATCTATTTGAAAGCTTATCAAATAAGCTTTCCATCAAGTGCTCATTGACCTCAATCGCACTCCGGATGGTTGAGTTATGGCCTTCCCAACGAGGTACTATCGGGTCACCAACGAATCTTGATTGCCCTACACTTTGAGAAATGTTTGTACCTACAAGCAAATAAATACATGCACATGTGGAACTAAGTAAGTTGCACCAATATTTATTGAACGAGCTCACCTTATAATCCATGGTTGTATCCGAAGATGTCATGTCCTCATCACAAAATATCATATCTTTTGCGTGGCTTGCTTTATTAATGATAGTTGTTTTGCGTTGTCTTGATACATTGGGTTGTTTTGCTTTGTCTTGATGATTACCTCAATGCACTTTATTATTTGTTCATTTTCCAGTGCTCCATTTCGAGACCACAAATGCCTTGTCTAGATCATCCGGCCTGTCACATACTTCCCTTCTCCCCCCAATCATCCACAATTGGTGACTGGGTGGCTGCAAACTGACACTACTCAAGGGTACCACCTGCCACATCTGGCCACCGGCGCCACCCTCTGGCGCATGCCCGCAAAATGTGGAAGATCGTAACAGCACCCCACTCCACCATTTCTCCACCCCATACATCTACAGTGGTTCAGGAGCGTGGTGTGGCGTGCCTGGACTCCCTCCCAGTTTCGGATGGGTCCGCATCTGGCCTCTCCTATCCTAGATGGAATGGCAGCAACAGCCCAGCACTAGCTGGGTGCCATGTGCCCATGGCAAGCTATCATGTGCGGTGGCTGAGGTTGGTGGCCTCTAGCCTGCGGCCGCGACAGCGACCTTGCCCTAATTCGTGGCCAGCTGCCCATCCCTCTGCAGCAGCCACCCGGACGGCAGGTCCGCTTGGTGGCTGGCTGCCCAGCACCCGCGGTTGCCTGTCCCTGCCGCATGCAGTGTTTTCTTACTTTACTTACATTACCAGTGTCTTTTTGGATTACATTATATTGGCGTTGGCGTTATAGTTTCTGAACCAAAGGTTAAATTACCTGTTGAGGAAGCTCAAGAATAGCTCATCCATCTTGATCCAAGAGGCGCAGGGAAACGGTAGTTGTACCAGTGGCAGTGGATGCATTGCGTGATTATACCATGATGCTGAATGACTTAAATGCTTCCCTGCAGCTAAGACTCAGGTTCCTGCCGTATCACATTCTGAGGAGGAGCCTCGTCAATAGTTGCCGTTGATTTGTTTCTGCATAAACACTTAATATAATTCATTAAAGATTTTAGAGTTTTCCATAGATTCCTCCTTTTCTTAGGTTTTCTTTCTATATTTTTGGAGAAAGATTCAATTTTTGGGTTGAGTATGGTTTTAATTGCTTCACCACTATGCTGTGAAGCAGAGTTCCAAATTTCTTTTCCTTAGGTTTTTATTCGCTTCATTTTTTGGAAATTCTCTGGAGGCTTAGATTCTGTGATGAGTCTGAAATTTCAATGTTCAGAAGCAGTAACTGATTTCCTGTTTTGTTTTTCAAATATGCAAGCACTTCTGATTCAGCTGTCTACACTGTACAATTTTGTTTCTGTATTCTCTTGTGACGTTTTTTTTTTCTACTTTTCAGTCAGACAGTTCATTTTTTTTGAACTTCTCCTATTGTCAGTCAACTGAACTGAAAAACACGACGTGTTTTTCAGTTCAGTTGACTGACAATAGAAGTTCAACAAAAGCATTTTTCTTGATTTGTTAGGTCTAATAGGTGCTTTGTTGCGTTCCAATAATGTTTCAAGACTAGTTTCAGTAACTTTAGCTAAGTCCTAGTGTGTCTCTGGCCCTGACACCCAGCTTGGGTTCTGTACTGCAGGTCATAACAGGTCGGTTGTTTTCTTTTCTACATTCCTTAATGTGTTTCCTTCATGAAACATTCACTAATCTCATTAGAAATCGTGAGGACCACTACAGTTTTACTCAGCTATCCACAGCTGACGGAACTCCGCAAACCATTTTTCCTCAGCTCTTGCTGCCATCATGTGAGCTGGGATCCGGTGGTGGCAGCCGCTCAGGGCGCGCTCGACATGGCATCGGTCGCTGCGTCCAGCACCAAGGGGGTGTACCAGGCGGAGGTGAGTCGGTGTGGGCTAACACACTGAAATATATAGCACGGTGAGTCAGTGATATATAAGCATGCCACAGCCATCGAACTGAACACTCTGTATCACTTAGCTTCTAGAGTGGCAGAGAATTTTAGTTGCCAGTAAACAAATGCTCTGATACTGTGTGTTACTAACTGAAATACAACCACTTCAATTCTAAAACAGACAATGGAACGATGCGGCTGCCTCTTTGCCAGCTGGTGTGGTGTCATTGTGAAAAAGGTGCCCTCGGCCAGGACACGGGCAGTGTGATGGAAACCGACACTTGGCAGTGGTGGTGAGCACGTGCATAGTAAAGCATAAGGCCAGCTAAGCGGCAAGGGCAGCTTGCAGCACACATGCTGGACTGATGCCACGAGTAGGGACGATGCATGAGCAAGCGACTTCCATTGCTCATAGGCGGCAGCAGCACGCCAAACTCCCGATGCTTTGGCACTTCAGCAGGCAGTCAATGAGATCAATAATCACCAGCTTGCGGCGGCGTCATTGTGATGAGGTGCCTTCTGCGTATTGAAAGGTAGTGCGGAAGAATACGTCGCTTGTGGAGACATGAATGACTTACCCCCATCCTTCCAAACTAACTCTCAACCTAAAACTCTTGATGTATCTCATTCTCCAATGATTGAAGTGGAAATATATGGCCACTGGTCACCATATTGATTTCTTACATATATACTTCCATACTACTCAGAATACTAACCAATCTCCTCACTATTATATCCCAGCCATTCCCATACAACAGGAGGGCTGAATGTTGTTTTGGATGCTGCCTCTGCAGAAGCTTTATAGGCTCGTGTTGTATCCTAAAATGAGCCTTTACTAAGCTATCATCGCTTCACCCACCATATATAGCCAGTCATTATTGCTTCATCCACCATATAGAGTGCAATATCGAGGTGACACTAGATAAATATATGCTCAAGTATACTTGCTACATTTCTGTAGCAAGAGATGGCTAAGAAACTACAGCCTATACCCATGTTTTCTTTATAATCAATTGTTTTTGGTTGCCTTGTCTAGATGATTAACAAAATGCATTATGTATTTGTTCATTTTTTGATAGTTTATTTGGAACCAACAGTATTTCTCCATGAACTTTGAGGGATCTATTATAATTAACGGTGGGTTCTTTGTGAAAAGTGTGGTATACTGCCTAGTGTGAACTTCAATAATTTCACTGAGGCCAATGCTTCATTGCTAAGATTTGTTATCCTTACCAAGTGTCGCAGTTGGATTTTGTGACCGTCTCAGTTAATGTTTAGGTAGTGTCATGTAAAATCGTTTTGAAGTAGTGCATGGAGTGTACATACCGGCCAATCTACGTGAGACATGTCACTATACAACTGACTTTATTCTTTAAACTATAAAGCTTCCAATCTTATATTGTTTATTTGGTACTCAAGACAATCTAAAATGAAAAATTAATTAACTGCAAAGTTGTAGATCTTGTCAAGTACTACAACTTTGATTTTAACATTGTCTCCATTCGATATTATTCATCTATCATGTCAAATCTGATCAGATAATGTATATTAAATATTTGAATTTGTAAAGTATATCAAATTATAAAGTTGTTAACTACGAAGTTATAGATCTCTTTAAACTCAATGCATTTGGTATGAAGTTTATCTTGATTCACTATCATATGAAAAATATATGAATATTTTTTGTGCAAAATAGCTGTCGCTAGCATTGCCTATGACAGCCATTGTATGAACCAGCAGTGATACTCTATGACCGCTGTCCAAAACAACCTGCAGTAGTAGTCTGACAGTGGTCCTCTGTTGCTCACAGGTGGCCTCCGTATCTCATAGGCGGCAGTGTCACACCCAACTTCCGATGCTCCAGCTCTTCAGCAGGAAGTCAATGAAATCAAGGAGCACCAGCTTGTCGCGGCGTTGCTGTGATGAGGAGCCTTCTACCTATTGAAAGGATTTGCAGAGGAACTCCTCAATCACGGAGACATGAATGACGTACCCTCGTCCCCCCATGTTATCACTTAAGCTAAAACTCCTGATGTATCTCATTCCCTAATGATCGAAGTGGAAACATATGGACAATGGTCACCATATTGGTTTCTTACATACTTCCATACTACTCAGCATACTCACCAATCTCCTCACTATTATATCCTAGTCATTCCCATACAACAGGAGGGCTCAGTGTTGTTTTGGATGTTGCCTCTGCTGAAGCTTTATAGGCTCGTGTCGCATCCTAAAATGAGCCTTTACAAGACTATCATTGCTTCACCCACCATATATAGCTAGGCTATCATGATTGCTTCACACACCATATAGCGAAACATCGAGATGACACTAGATATATATGTGCTCAAGTATATATACTTGCTACATTTCTGTAGAAAGAGATGGCTTGCTATATAGCTCAAGTATATATACTTGCTACATTTTTTGTATCTTAAGCACATTTTGCGGCTCTGTTGTACTTGCAGTTATAAGAAGTAATAAAAGCACAGTAGGGGGTAACCCCTCCTGTTTCCCTAAAAAAACACACGATGAAGTAGCCTGTGTCCAGGCAGATGTCTATCTCTCCGGTGCGCCCTTGGGCTCACTTTTCCCACATCAACGAGAAAAATGATCCCCTGCGCTAGGTGTTCTGGGGAATGTGAAGATCTTAGTGGCTTTCTGGCATTGAAGGAGGCCATGCACAAGTACAAGATGTCCTTGTCAGGGTCTTGTTCCGAATTGACGAGAAGATGTTGCTACTTGCCAGGGCCCTTGGTCTCTCATACACCAAACGCAACTCTAGGCTATTGGCGACCCGCACCATCTTGAACTCCTTGACAAACACCAGCTTCGGCATGTTGCTGGAGATGATCGAGACTCGGGAACACGCTAGATACCCAAAACAACCTCGTCGTTCACCAACCATTCCATCCTGCGGGTGTTTTGGGGATTTGGCCACACCTTCCAATGGAAGAAGATGACATCCTTCATGCTGGCCCACAACGGCCACCCATCGTTCCTAATCAGCTTTGGGTGTCAACGCTAGTCGGTGGCCTCTTCACGTCCATTACAAAGATATTGGTGGCAAGCCCTCGATTTCTTCTTCCTAGCCCTCTGGTTGAACGATGCTGCGGGCATGGCTGGGCTCAAATTAAATTGACTCCTAGGGAGAGCCCATCTTATAGCCACCGCCAATGCAGCCCAAGCAGGTTGCCCAGGGCGAGAGCCATATGTCAAGGTCGAGCTCAATCAGAGGAGGAGGATGCACACAAACCAGGGCATGTTAGAGTTTTGGAACGTGACTTGTTAGAGTTTTGTGTCACGTGACTCGGCTATAGAAAAAAGAAAGAAAAAAATTAGCGTCTTGTATTTAGATTACAGCTTATATTTGTATACTCATCGGATGAATCTATTTGGATTAAACTCTTGACCTGTGTGCACATAGTAAAATTCATCAAAATAATATTCAGCTGTGTTAATTCGGGCTCCTGATGGCTTGCATCAATTTCACCTATAAATGGACTGATGGCTTGCTTCGATTTCACGTGTGTGCACATAGGATTTCCTAACTGATCTCGACTCAGGAAAGAGAGGCCCCCGCGTCGCCCAACCCTAGGGCGACTCGGGCGGCACCTCCGGCGCCGCCACTCGCCGCCGCCCCCCTCCCTCGCCTCCCCCGGCCGTCGCGGAGCCCAACGCCGGCACAACCCGGGCGGACAGCCGTGAGGCGGCGACGGCTGGGCCGTCCTCGCCGAGTTCTCGCGGGGCGGCGTCTCCACCTTCTCCTTCCCCCGCGCCCGGCCCCCCACCTCTCTCCTTCACCTCCAGCCTCTTCGGCCAGCTCTCCGGCGGCAGATCGCGTGTCTCCGGGCCGTGATCCGTGATCTGCGGCGGCGCTGGATGCACCTCCCGATCCCTGCGGCGGCGGCGCGCCCCCCGATCCGCGGCGGCGGCGGCCCTGCCCTGCCCCTCGTCGACTTCGCTCCGGCCTCACCAAGCCACCGCCCCGCGGCTTCTACATCGTCTGCGGCGGAGGCGCTCCGGGGAGCGGCGGCCGCATCGCGATCCCGAGGCGGCGCGCGCCCCCCCCCTCCGTGCGGGCCGGCCTTCCCCTCCATGGATCTGTAACGTGGTTGGGTGGTCCGGCAGGTGCGTGGATTCAGGGCGGGGCGGGCGCTGGGCTTCGTCGGCTTGGCATGGCCCCGAGCTCGGTGCTGCCTCCTCGGCTTGGGGTCGCGGTGGCATTCCAACCACCGCCCGCGCCCTAGGCCTCCCGTCCCGGCCAGTGCCCGTCCGGGATCTCTGCGCCGGTCGGATCCTTGCCGGGCGGATTTGGGTGTCATCCTTCGGCCTCGAGTACACGGTGTACGCCACGGCCGTCCTCGGCGTCTCAACGGCGTTTGGGAGAACCTCTTGGAGTACTGGCTCGACCCATTCGTGGGTACGGCCATCGCGGCGCTCGTCTACATCACATCGGACAGCGCCCGCATCACGCTTTCTGCTGCCTCGCGGCATCTGATGAAGACCCTGCCGATCATCTCCGGCATCTGTTGTATGTAGGTTCGGCTTGGATGTGCTTTTGCAGGACTTTGGATTACGGGTGAAAACCCTGCCTGGCGGTGCTGGGCCGACGGCAATGACGCATAACGTCATCTTTCCCCTTGGAGGCGTCGCTGCGATTTCCTCTTCCTTTCGTTGATGATGGCGTCTGCGGATGTCATTTACCTTCTTGAAGGCATCAACACAAGCACACATACTCCTAGCCATGCCCTGCACAGCGACACTTGGGACTCAGCTGCGGCGTCAAGAGCAAGCCAAGGACACCCTCTCGGATTAAATAGAGGGTCGAAGCATTTTTGCTGTATTGTCCTGGTCAATCTATAAGACTATGGCTTTTCTTTCTTTTTGTTTTTCTTTTTTCGCTTTTTGTAACTTTGGGCTGTGTACATCCCCGGATGTAGAGGCCGGATTTTAAATCCTTTATCGAAAAAAACGTGTGTGCACATAGTAACTTTGGCCTTTCGGATTATAGAGGTTGCAAATTTTATTTTATTTTTATAGACATATAAATGAAAAAAAGACCGTGGCTAGCAACTTTTTATGCACACATATTAAATATGAGTATATCATCTCCGTTTCAATTTCAAACTCCTCGAACGCTAGTGGACCGGAGAGGAAGACAGAATTGTTGGATTAGGATTAGAATTTCAATTCTAGTTTACTTAGGATCTCATTGGTCTACCTGGATTACCTCAAGAAACCCTTTATATATGTTATATATATAAAATAGGAGAGGGTTGCTATAGTTACAGAGTTAGTTAAAGAAGAGCTGGACCAAAAAATGGATGGAGAGAAATTTTACCTCTTTTTTATTTAAGATATTTAGTTGCATTAGCAAATAACCATGCATGTTGACCTAAGCAATATTTAAAAAAGTTCCAACTAAATATCATGTGGTTTATCCATCACACATGCATGCTACCGTATTCATGCATATATGGCAAGGTATTTTACCTGTTTTTTCTACTTTCTTAAATAAAAAATAAATGTATAATTATTTCTGTTATTACTTCCTAGTTGAATCCTAAAATAAAAAATAAATGCATACCCACCACGGTAAATCTAAGCATTTTACGTATCTATATAGGCAACTATTCCATAAGAATCCCTAAGGCCACCTGTATCCGTGCGTACGGCTAGTATACCAGCTTATTAGACTCTAAGCAAAGGTGTACACTTTCACTGTGAGTCAAGATCTTCAAATACATTTGATTACCTAGACTCGATACACTAGAAACCAAATAAAGCCATTCTAGAGTTCATCTAACAAGTTATGGTCATTAGATTCACTCGGCAAGGAATATAGATTCCTCCTTTCAGATGGCGCAATAATCCGTAGCCTACACATATGTGGACAGAAGCCGCACTATACTCGACTTGTAAAGTTATTCTTACACCAATTAACGTAACCGCTAACAAGCTAGAAAAGATCTCTAAAGCAACTAGAGTCAGAGCCATGTAGCCCTCACAGCTGTACGATAATCCTGATGACCACTTACAGATAAGTCCATACAAAGAGAAACTAAAACAACAATATAACCAGGCTCTAGACCTCTATAAACAGTAATAAAATCATCTTTTAATATTGTTTTATATTCTATTATTCATGTTACAAGATCATGGTTACATATATCTGGCGCTAGCAAGTACTATTCATATGCACATATCTTAAGGTAACAAGGTATATAGTAATCAATTCTAAGTCATCCTTACTGGGTTATCAAAGACACATGCATATGTAATATAGTGTATATGGTGAATAGGTAATCAAACAAGTCCCAAGCTATACTTGTCCTATGATTTCTCAAACTTTATTATACCTTGCTTCTGTTCCCCACCTTCTGATCTTCAATTCTCACACATGGTCCTCATTCTACCCATAGAAATCGCTACACATTGACAAACATACAAGCAATAATAAAAATAACTAAAAGTAATACAACACATAAGAAAAAAATATCATTCTAAAAGAGAACCGGTGCTACAGCCATGAGATCGCAAGAAATATCGATAATAGAATGATTTGTTAAAAAGAAACGACTAGAAGTTCTATAATTAAAACAAAGAAAAAAAGCCTATGTGCTAATTTATTTTAATTAAAAAAACCTTGTAGAACAAACTAGTTTGGAGCCGTCAAATTATGTTTTAATTTAAAAGCTGAGTTAACTAATCATATTTTAATTTATAAACATTATCATATATGAATTAAAAAAGTTAAACTTTGTCTTTGTAGAAGGAATCAACATATGAGCTCATCTAACCAAGGTACATAAGACGTGTGTTAGAACTGATCATATTTTATTCACAAATAATTTTGACATCATTTATACCGATTAAATTTTTAACTTGCAAAAACAAAGTGACATGTGAGCACTAAAACGAGTTTATCATGTACATCGGGCCTGAGCTAAGCAATTTATAATTAAAGCATGTTCAAGTTGCTATTAGCTCTAAGCGCAGGCTTAATTATAAAGGACCGATGTGGTAAGCCTATATTATTTTTAAATTAGCAAAAGCAAGCTGCAAGCATGCATATATAATTTAATCAAATTAATATTTAGCTATATGCGGAAAAACACGTGACATGAAACAACAAAATTAGCACGTAGGTTATAGCGATACGAATCTAACTCAAGTGGAACGGAGCAAAACAGAATTAGAACAGATAAATGAGGGAGGTTACACTAACTAGCAGCAAACATGTAATTAGCATCATCTTCAATCTTGGCCAGAACGTATAGAACCGTGGCCTTCCAGCATTATAGGAAACAGCTGCTTTGCCGAGTGTCTGGAGCACTTGGCAAAACCCCAATTGCACTTGACAAAGACTTTACCGAGTGCCGCACTCGGCAAAACGCATTGGGCAAAGAACTTGTGTCAAAGATTTCTTTGCCGAGTACTGAAATATCGAATACTCGACAAAAACTTTGCCAAATGTCAAACCCACACTTGACAAATAAAAATCCGTGGGCCATTGTGGAGCCTTGCAGGGGCCCTGACGGCCAGAGGGCTCGGTCATGGGGAAGCCAGGGCTGCAGAAACGACCACGGCGGGGCGGCACACCAACCGGCTGGCCCGAGCCAGTCCAGGTCGTGGCTGGCACGGCGCCCACACGTGCAGACCAAGCCAGTCACGGTCGATCAGGAGCAGAGGCTCCCACATATGTCGGTGTACGGAGCCGAATCGGGCACGGGGCCGCGCGTAGCATTTGGAGGCGTGGAGGTAGCTACCGGCCTGCAGAATTTGTCCGTGTCTAGGATAGCCGGAGAGATCGACGAAGCTCGGTCTGCCAATGGTGAAGTTCACCGGAAAAGAAAACGAAGACACATAGGGAACGGTCAACGAGCACATATTGGCTCAACTAAATATACACCCAGGGCCGGCCCTGAGTTTTTAGGGGCCTGGGGCGGAACCAAGATTTATGGGCCCTTATTTACACACGACACACATATTTAAAGAGTTAATGATAAAAACTTAGCTACAACATTGTCAACATATACAAAACCTTTGAAGAGATTTCCTACTAAATATTATAAATAAGAAACAAAGAAGTAGGTTAAGCAATCATATGTGCTTTCAAGAAGAAGATAGCGAAGAAACGAAGCTAGCAAATTGCTCTTGCTTTCATGTCTTGTTTAATAGGAGAATATGAAGAAAGTAAGTTAGCAGCGTAATGTACTGTCTTCGAAGAATAATATATATTTATTTTGACTAAATGAAGAATAATATAAATAACTAAGCCTAGATTATATTTTAGAGCCATCAAGGGCCCACCGGACAGCCAGTACTAATCATGGCGTCCATGTGTATACTCATCAAATCGCATATATGTAGTCTATACAAAGACGACCACATATTGTGAGAACAAATACATGGATGCACATGCATGCTTATGTGCTAGATCCGGTGGCCGGTGCTATATACGCGCACGTATAAAGTCCAGCAGGTGTGGTAAGATCATCTTTAGAAATCGTAGCTGCTAGTTGTTCCCTTCGTGCGATCAACCAGCTGTCTGAACAATAGACCTGAACTTTGTTAATCCCGTATTGTCAGCGAACAAGGGCTTGTGTCTATTTGAGAATCGTCAGATTGATGCAGCGAGAGGCGGCGTACCTACAGGCTAGTAATATACTGGTAGGTATATCTGAGATGGGGCCCCATGGGATTGGGGGCCCGGGGGCGGCCGCCCCGTCCGCCCGTCCTCAGGGCGTGTATACACCACGTAGAGAACCAAGATGGCAACCTCTCGGTGGAAGCGGAATTCGTCGCAACATGATAGTTGGCCAAAAAAGCTCGTAGAGAGTTCGCCAGAACCCCCTCAGTAGCAGGCAGAACTCGGGCGATAGATTGTGGGAGCTACATGTGGTGGCTCGCGAGTGACGTCTAATCGTGTTTTGAAAAAAACTAGTACACTCAAAAGCACCAAAGTTTGAAATATTTTATCCAATTATCGAAACATTCTTTTTATTTAGTGTTTTCTAAGCACAACTCAAAGTTAGAAATTTAGAGTATGACAATACTGCTATTACTTCCTAGAGGGTAATATGTTATAATCATCATCTGTTAATATTCAAACAACTGAATGAGCTCATGGGCCAGGGGTTTTACACAAACTGTTCTAGACTTTGTAATGTCGCTCAACTCCTTATGAAATCTTTGTGTTATTTTGATGAAGGCAATCTGCAGCTGTTTGGAGGATCAAATATACATTTTTTTTGCAAATATCATATCTAAATGCATGTTCCATGGAATTATATGGAAGTATTATTTGACGGCAGACCATGATTATAAATTCTGCTACTGGCTGCTTCTGTCATATGCAAATTTATCATGCAACTTGTGCAATTATGCTAGCAACAGATCAAAGCGAGGAAATAGGCCTGAAAGAAGCATGCTATACCTCGGAGAGTGACCAAATTAAACTGAAGATTTGTTGAATAATTCCTGTACAATAGAAGTTAGGAGTTCGTTTTAGCTCTCTTCAAGTTAGTTAGGTGTTACGGCCAGGCGGGGAAGCACTGGAGGTCAGCAACGGTACCAAACCGGCATGGTTGGTAGGGATATTCGTCCGGCTGCCGAGGCCCGGTGTCTCACTGCTGCCAACCTATGGTAGAAGAACAGAGTTGGGAGGAAGGGTAGTGAGATAGGAGGAATATATAATTTCAATGCTAAACTGATGCTGGCTTATTCTTGTTACGGTGCGCATAGGTGCATCACCGCATCAGATTTTGAAGGATCGCATTTCATTTGTAATCTAGTTGCTCTACTCATTTTTGAATAGTCCACAGAAAACTATGTTAGTTGCACCAAACAAGAGCGTCCATCATCCCTCTGTGTTTCTCCAGTGTGTTCAAGCATGCAACAGAACACCATGTTCTTCGACACGGCTTTGAGGTCTCTGGTAAGCTTTGACCTGGATTTGAGCTCTATGTTCCATGTTCAAGCTTCTGCTTAAACTCCTGATGTATCTCATCCCCATTACATTCCTCTCTAAGGGTTGCTACTGAACTCTGAGAACCATAGTGGTCAGCAATTTAGCAAGCTCATCAGTCATCATCCACCCTTTTTCAGCTGGGCCACTCCATATCTATACTATAAAGGAGCGAAGAAATTGAAAATCTATTGTTACCGTAAAACCTTTCTACCCACCTTAGATTGGCTTAGACTGACAAGTGGACCCAATAAAAAAAAAAGAACCACAGAAATATGTCCTGACATATGAAACACCGTGTTTCTCTCTCACCGCGCCTGATTCATCTTGAATTTTTCTCACCGACGAGTCTCTATACCCGCCTGCCTGTACCCACACACCCATCCGCTCCCCCGCCCATCGGTACCCGCAAGCCCGACAAAACCAATCGCCGCCTCCCCGATGTGCATCTATATATTCCTAGCAACCCCCGCCCTTTCCATCCGCGCCGCCTCCTTGCCATGCCAGTGCCACCGCCAAACCACCGCCCTGACTCTTCCACGCGCGGGGCTTCGCTGCGGCGCCCTCACCGGTGATCTTCGTCAACAAGAGCACCAGCGTCATCTGCTAGGGGATCACCTTCCACACCGAGCAGCGAGCAGGCTATCGGCACGAACATGGTAAGCCCCCGCCGCGGCCGCTCCGACGGGCGCTGGCAACGCAGCGAGACAACAATGCTTTCCTTGCTGGACAGCCTCCAGATGCTGGTGCGGACGAGGCTCTCTTTCCAGGACGGCCTCCAGACGTCGGCCGGGGCTGGCGGTCGCCCTCGCTGCGACGCCGCCATTGCGCCCGCACCGCATCACCAGGCAGTGGAAGAAGAAGCGCTCCCCATCGGCGTCGGCTGCCCCTGCAGGTTGGATCGAATTCGACTTCGACTGTGGTAAGTGTCAGCAGTAGTTATCTCTTGGAATTCTTTGGACTGAATTTAATTTCAGTGGGTGGACGGATGGATTACCGCGACGACGCATACGGACAAGGCGAACGTCCTGATCGTGCACCTCGTCGAGCAGCCGCTGGTGAGAGACCACGTCGTCCGCCTTCTGCACGTTCACGTACATCCAGTGCATACCTGCACAAGCGAACGCATCGGTATCAGGCCTCAGCCGATCGGAGCAACGCAGCGGCCAGTGGCGGCCTGCCAGATCTTGGGAAATCTCGATCCCCACAAGGCCACAGCGTGTTCTCGAAGGCTGGGGAGACCATGGTGGCCAAGGAGAGCAGACGGACGAGCATGTCGTTGTATTTGTGAAGCAATACTCTCTTTATTTGTTTCTCTTTCCTCTTGTACTGAAAAGCTACAATTGTTTCCTCTCGTTGCTCCCAATTTTCAATGCACAGTTTTGCTCTCATATTTTCAATGTACAGTTTTATTTTCTATTATGCACAAAATCTGTTGGAACACCCAGAAAGGTTGGTGACTGGAAGTAGCAGTTTCAGTCCCATCTTAAAAATGATGGTTGAGTACCATCACGTTTGGTCTGTACATGTCTGCATTCCAGGATTTGTATCCGATTTCCCATCATGTGTGTCAACAGTGACAGACGAGTCCACAAAATAAATAAACAAATAAAACTCATGAGCCATAAACTCTAAAGTATTTACTGCTAGCAATTCTATGTTTGATACTTCTATTTTGAGCCACAACTGTTACAATGGTTACTGCCAACATTAATAATTACATGATATCTTTTCTCACTAAAAACAAAAAATTCTTCCAATGCTTGCTATTTTCTTAATCAACATACATTCCATTTTACATGTATTTTGATCAGTTCTGTGAAGCTTTTCTTTCTCAATGTTGTAGTCATCAATCATGAGGTAATGACGTTCCCTCATTGCTATTGTTTCAAAAAAGCAAGGATCTGATGCAGTCATTAAAGCTACACCAATTCTGGAAGAATAAGAAGCAAGAATCATTAAAGTTCAGATATTTCAGGGCCTGGTTTATCTAAACAAGAGGTGCTAAAAAAGTCATTCACTATGATCTAAAATCTAGAAATGTTCTCTTCGATGAGGTCGGCATTTCCAGAGCACTGCCACACTTCATCATTTATAAACATACTTGTACAAGTTAAAAAATCAGTGGAATTGTTCATTGCTCATAGTTAGTACAACACAAGTTGGTTATATTGTATTTCATTGTGTGTTGCTTGCTCATGAATTTCTTGATCGATGCAGCCTAATCTGCCTTTTTATTCCGGCAGGTATAGTCAATTTTACTGTTTTTGGTTTGTCCTATTTCAATCTGAAGCTGTCTTTTTTATTACTGCAGGTATATGGCTACTTTTTAATTCCTCCTTAATTTACGAATGAACATTTTTATGGGCACGTGCGTGCCACACGTGCCTGACCACTAGTAGTTTAGAAACACATACATATTTGCTAGAAACAAATAATTGATGAATAATTAGTGCTTGGCAAATAGTGTCATTAGTGTAGATGTATCACGATGTTGTATCAAAGTCGACCATTCATGTCACAGAGATCCCAATTGGTAACTAGATAACAACTAATTGATGAAGACAGTTCTATAACAAATGTACCCTTTTTATTTTTCCTTTATATCAGCAAAAAAATATGCACTGCTTGCAATGGAACGTATACTTGTTGCAGTGGCTGGCCGAGGCATGAATTTTCCTTTTTTTTTTTTTTTGCATCTTTGAATTTATTTTATTTCTTTTTCCTGATGCTGAAGAGACTAAGACACACCAGTGCTACACTGATAACAGACGACATATGTAAAAGTAACTTGACTCAACCACTGAGGATGACCCAGCTTAAATAATGGCAGTCCCATATTGTTTCCATGATATAAAATGAGCCTGTCATATGTATGCAAAAGGTTGATGTGGTGTGGTAGCAAGAGTAAATGAGGAGAGAGTGAACAAACAATGGAAACCACTTCTTAACTAAGAAACCAAGTCGGTGCGCTATTTTTGCATCACTAATGGGACTGTCTGCAACTGCACATTTCACACTGGCCATGACCGTCATGCTGTTGTTGCTCTTTGTGCCCATCAGCCAGCACTCAGGGTCTGTTTGGTTTACACACTGAGAAAGCTGATTCATCCAGGCAGTTTTTTTTTTCTTGGGCTTCAACGAAACATTCTTCTACTACACTGCATCAGTGCATCACCCTCCGTGCCTATGTGCATCATCTATCCCTGCCACCCACATGCCACAGAAATGCTTGCCCATGCCAATGCCACAACGCTGCTCACTAAAGTGACACCTTGACCTCAATGCCTCGCGTAACCTTATCGACCGTGTGTTACCGAATGTCTCCCCTTGCCGCCTTGCCAACAACTCTAGGGGGTGTTTGGATGGTGTGGAAAAAGTTTTGCCTGTGTCACGTCAGAATATCGGAGGGATGTCGGAAAAGGGTTTCAAATACTAATAAAAAAACAAATTACAGAATACGTCAGGAAACCATGAGATAAATTTTTTAAGTATAATTAATCTGTCATTAGTAAATATTTACTGTAGCAGTACATTATCAAATTATGGAGTAATCAGGCTTAAAAGATTCGTCTCACAAAATTATCGCAATCTGTGTAATTAATTATTTTTTTAGACTACATTTAATACTCCATACATGTGTGACTAGATTGATGGGATGGATCAAAAAATTGCCCCTCCCATCCAAACACCCCCGCTTGCAGTAGCAGTGGACCCAGTGCCATGCCCTTATCTTGCAAGGTCAGGCTACTACGTGCACCTTGTGCTGTCCTAGCCAGGTTGCCCACCACCACATTCTTTGGCTCTGTGTCCATGCTGCACGCACGGTGCTGTTGCTCTCCCACCTACCGTGCTTGCGCCCAAACGGCACAGCCGCGCAACTGCTTGGTCCCTCGCCATCCACATGTACCACACGATGGGACAGCAGCATGCATGCGCTCGTCAACCATGCCGGGCTTCATGCCAGCAAGCTATTCTCGCTCCGCCTCCTCACCAACTGGACTAGGGGTAGTCAGCAGCTGTGCTTGACCGTAGTAGTGCCAGAGGCAATGGCGCCAGGCTTGCGTTCGATTTTGGACCCTAGTGTCAGGATCACATTGGTTGGTAAAGCTCTCGACGAGAGCTAAACAATGGTTAACTCCAATTTGTAGTTTCACAAATTTGCAAAACTGGCTTGGTCAGTGTTAGAAAGAAATTTTGTGTTGAGAAGTATTGTTCAAGCTTGATGAATAAAATTGTGCAGAAAGGACAAGGAAAAATTAAATGCAAAAACAGACAAAATAAAACTGATATGATATCGTCTCAATAATGTATAAAGATTTAGAAAACCACCGAGTATGGATATTTTAATCTAGATTGTCAAAGTGGGTGATTTTGAAAGCAATAGCTAATCACAGGAGAAAGCTGATCAACTAAAATATGGAAGCTTGATTGATCTCAAGATTGAAATAAAAGAAAACATTCATGCAAGGATCATATTATTGAAGAAACAGAATTCAATGAATGATTTGACTTGAGGAAGGAGAAGTATTATTAACTTGAGAATAGCTAGATAAGGTGAATATAGCAATAAAATGGCTCGTGGTGATTAAGCGGTGGTGAAGGGAATGCAAAATCTTGGTGATCAAGGCACCATCGCTAAATTGAGGAAACAATATGGATTATCAATCATTATTGAAAGAAACGTTAAACCGATTTGAAGCTTTGTCTTAAAAAAAATGTGTGTAGGGGTTGCAGCTCTTATGTGTGCAATTTGGCGTTCACACAATAGTATACTTTTTAAGAGAAAAAAATATGCCTCTTTTTTGCATGCTACTTTCAGGAGAACATATTGGCCTGCAGTCTTATAATTTTCCATTTCAAATGTGCAACCAACAATTGTATCAAACACCTTGTAAGAATTAGTTGTGTATACGTCATCGTGGTTAGATTGTGTACTTGCCTTGGTTTCGTCATCGTGGTTAGATTGTGTACTTGACTTTCTCTTCCTCTTAATGAAAAATGTGCATGACCCAATCGCGAAAAAAGGTAAAAAAAGGAGCATTGGATCACGGTTCAGATTTTGCCAGGCCGAACATTGGTTAGGCCTTAGGTGGGTCGATTGACACTCATGTCTGGTTTGCATTGTTTTTGCAGTTGGCACCCCATTCATCACCACCTTCGATCGGTCCTTGACCTTCTCCTCGGCATCCTTTGTACTTCAGCCGGCTTGGATGGTTAACCGCGCGCTATTTTTTATTCGGACAGAATTGGCTGTGCAGCCCCATGGCATGGTAATAAGCTGTTGCGGTGGAGAACAAGGAAATATAAATTTGACTCAACCCACAGGATGTGAACATCAGCTAGCCATGTTAGCTCCTGGGTGTCTCCGTGTCTATCTTGGACTAGCATGAGGTCACTTAAATACATTAGGGACCCAAATAAACAATTTCATAATTTAGGGATCCAGACAAGAATCACAAAATACTTTAAGGACGACTGACACTGCAATTTACTTGAATAAAAACAATATTTTACAATGCGGCATGTTGTATGTTTGTCTGCTGCCTTGGCAAGATTGCTTCATGACACAGTCTGTTGCATACTGAAGCATGCATCATTGCATATTTGGTGTTGCACAAAAACTCCTGATGCATCTCATCTCCATTAGAAACTTTTCCAACGGTCGTCGTCAGTGAACTAGTCAAATTCTAGACTTTCGCATAATCATCAGTTCATCACCCACTATATGTTTCAGCCAGGCCATTCCATACTAAAGGACGCGTGATTTTTCTTCTTATTTCAGATATGCGTTGTTCTTACTGATGCCTATATATGACCTACTGGCGAACACTGGCAACACATATGCGAGTAAGTTCACCTACGAGGTCAATCAAGAAGTTTATATATATGACTCCACCCTGACACATGGTAGCATAAGGATTAATTAGAAACCCAATTGATCATTTTCCTTGGCATGCATCATAAAGAATCAAATAGGATACAGATAAGTTCTATCGCACAGTATAGAAACAGACTGTATTATGGCTCATTACATTTTTCACTAGTGGTACAACAAATTCACATATGCCACTTTGAATCAGATCGTGGGCCCATGCTTAGTACTTCCGATTGAAAATCAATTGCAGTGGTAGTTCACCTAGCTTAGCTGCCAACCCCTAGAGAAGTAACGCATCTGTTACTTCTGAAGTAGTCCTGACCTGAATTTCAATCACAGACTAACAAGGAATAGATTGTCAAGGGTCACACATGGTCTAGACACACATCAAGAGAGGTCAAAAATAGTGAGGCCGACTACAGATTTGAAGCTTGTTCTTTACCCAAAAAGCCCACCAACACCTCATGTGAATACCTGTAGGGGAGGAGTACAACAGGGTAGCCCTGCTAGGATCAACAAGACCACCTCAAACGACAAAAAATCTCATCGAAACAGATGTTAGACAACATGAAGTCACAAGATAAAGGTAGGGAGAAAAGTGGTAGTAGATTCATTTGTTTATCAATTGTGCATGGTTAACTTGACTTGGCTGTGGTCCTCTTGTGTGTGTGTGTGTGTGTGTGTGTGTGTGTGTGTGTGTGTGTGTGTGTATTCGGGTACCAAACAGAATTTTTAAGTTTTCCACATGTGAGATAGTAGAAGTTCCCATCAAATTAGGCTTGAAGCACCCTTGAAACCGGCCCATGTCACTTTTAATAGCTCACGGTACCGACTTAGCCAAAACAATCTAGATCAGATTGGGAAACCCTGTTGTGCTGGTTTCTTCGGTGGCTGCACAGTGAGGAGCCAAACCAGCTTCTTGGAGGTTTTTATTCTTTTCAATTTTGTTAGATTCGCCAATTCAAATGGAGCTCTCTCATCTTTTTTGGTATAAATAGGTAGCCTAGAATGACTGACACTATAAATATTTTTATTAGTGGTGATTGTTTCAGATGATAATGTGCCCATTAAAATAGGTTTTTACATTTAGTTACAACTTACAAGTGAGTTAGGATCAGAAGTAGAAGTGGTAGTCATGTGCTTAGGACCCACATACACTCCCCTCTATCACTTTGCCAGCTCCTTCTATATCCACCTTGGCTCTTAGTATGCGCTCATCTCTTTGCTTGAGTAGAATATCTCCATATGCGTCCTCTCCACCTGATGAGCCCATTTCCCATTTCCTTTGAATTCTCCTCTAGGGGAGGAGTTCTACACCATGTGAGATAATCCATGCCCTTTATTTATATGGGACCTACAAGTCAATGGCAAATCTCTCATATTCTTACTATTCTCTCTTTCCACTCCCTCCCTCTCCTGGTGGTTGCGTAGCGCCCTCAACGTGCACGGTAGTGTCTCAACAGTATGGCCATGAGCCCGAGCACCCACCTGCCTGACATGTCAGTGGTGGCTCAGTGCTGCTAGCCTGCTATCCGCCCGAGCACTTGCCTGCCCAAGGTGGCGGAGGCTCGATCATTGTGGAGGTTGCGGCAGCGTACAACGTGGACCCGTGATGTTACTATTAGAAGCAGGAAGAAAAGGGATTGTGAAAAAATGGCACGCGTGTTGATGAAAGTAGTTATGACTTGAAGAACTAGAGAATCGAAATATCTTAGGGGCAATTTATCAGGCCCGGGGCGAGACGATGCACGACGCCGGCGAGCACAGGCACACAACGAAGAAGAAGAACAACGCGCACACACACACCACGATGGACACACTGTTTTGGTGCTGCAAGAACTGGCAGCGTTTTCTGTTGTGTATTACTTGCCTAAGTACTGAAAATACAAGATAAGGCACTAGGCCATGTGCTGCACGTCGCGTGATTGGCGCATCCATCCCTACGCCCACGACACCGCTCATGGCTGAGAGCCCAGGTTCGTGGCGCGGCCACGGCCTCTACGCGCGCACACGGCGAACCACAGTCTGGTGATCATGCGTGCATGCAGGAAACAAACGAAACAAACATGCAGTCCTAACTATTTACAGTGCAAGGCTTAACTAACAAATCTCCTCCTAAGCCTCTCTTATGCTTGAGCTTGAGGAGGCCGAGCTTGGCGCGCAGTTCACAGAAGCATTCCCGCGCCAGTGCCTTCGTCATGATGTCCGCCAGCTGCTCAGTCGTGCCAATGGAGGCAACACAGACCCTGCCTTCCTCGATGCACTCGCGAATGTAATGGTACCTTGTATCTATGTGCTTCCTGCGATCATGAAAGACAGGGTTCTTACTCAGCGGGATGGTGGATTGGCTATCGATGTAGATCTTCACTGCGCCTTCCTTCTTGCCCTTCAGCTCAGACAGGAGGCGCGTCAACCACACACCCTGGCAGGCAGCAGTAGTCCCTGCAATGTACTCAGCCTCGCAAGAGGACAGAGCCACGACCTTTTGCTTTTGACTCTGCCAAGTGATGACATTCTTGCTGTTTGGACAGAAAAATCACTCAACAGAGGGAGGATCTCTCCGCTCACAAAAATAAAAGCGCGGGCGTGCCAGTGTACACACAAAAATAAAAGAGACGGGAACAAAGACTTTATTCATATTTATGGAAAATACAAATACATGTTCCCGATGTTACATGTGCGCTCCACGTGTAGCCTGCTAGTGGCGATCTGACTTGTACATAGGCGATGTGGTCTTCATGGTTCCTGTAGCCTCGGAAAGCTCCCAGTTAATTACCCCTACGAGTCAAGCTCACAGAGTACCTCCGATTAAGCTGCAGTGGTCGTCGTCGTCGGTCTTCACTTCACGTCTCCATGCATGGTGTTGGTGTAGTTGTAGGGTGGCGTCGGCATGATCATGGCCGCGTCGGAATCCATGAGCCGGTTCAACATGGCTGGAAGCTGAGCCATGCCCGCCTGTGTTGTTTGCCTCATAGGTATCAAACGGCACGTGGTGTCTTGCAGTCGCACTTGCATGGTTGGTGTAGATCAAATCGATTTGGACTTCCTCGGCAACATCATCATGGTGTGCCGTGGAACTTGATTAGCGTGGAGTGTCATAGTTGCAGTTGATGGACTCGATCGCTGTGTCGAGGTTGATCAGTGTAGTAGATGAAGAGCACGGCGCCTAGCTCCTGGCCGCCGTCTTAGTCGTCGAATTGTACGTGGAAACAACGTCGATGTAGATGTGGAGCACGACGGGCGCCTAGCCCCTGGCTGACATCTTGCTTGACTTGTACGTGGAGACTTCTATGTGGAAGCACATATGTGCTGTACATGCATGCTTGTTGTAGTTGATACACGCATCTTCAAGGTCCTGGACTAGCGGCTGCGCGCCCTCCGGCCCTAGATCGCAGACGAGTTTGACACCAGCAAGTCGAAGCTTGCCGACGATACTCTGTCTTCCCGCGACGCGAGGATTCTCGCAGTCCGGCGCCGTCTTGAACATCTGGCCGCTGTGTTGTTCTTCTCTCGGCCGAACTCGAAACTCTAGCCAAGATGTATGTCTGCAAGATATGCGATATTAGAAGAAAATAATTACTAGATTAAAATTTCTTACTCAAGGAAGATGACGTGATGGACATCATTCTTGTTTGTGGCGTGCTTCTTGCTCCGGTTGACTCCTGGGAACAAGACGTGCAGCGCCTCTTCACAATGATCTCAGCGAGATCAGATGAGTTGCCTTGCGATTTAACAGCCTGGTGGCGCTGAAGTCAGGTGTGTAGACATTGGCGCAGTGCATGCGGCCATATCCTCTCCGTACTCTTCGGCGCAGCGGCACGTCGCCAGCGGCGTGCTGCCCTCCACTGAGTAGAGCAGCCAGGCTCATGGATGGTGCCGAGGCGACGGCGTGGCTGCCCTTAGGGTCGTGGAGGGAGCAACGTGTGCCAGATTCGACGGCCGTGCATGCAGCCCTTGATCTCCTAGCCTGCCTCCTCGGTTATGATCTTGGCCGGCGGCTGGGCTGTGCACCTCCCCGTTGCATGCTTACTGGCGCCGCACGTAGGAGCGACTGCCCTTGCCCTTCTCGTCTGATCCAGTAGGCGTCATTGGAGTGTCCAGGCTGGCCGCCGCCTTCCTCCTCTAGTCTAGATTAGAACTGTGATTAGCTGGCCGTCATTAGCACCCACGTGAGAGGGCTGGGGCTGTTTATATAGGCAAGTAGTTAGGGTAGCAGCTGGGACTCTTGCCGCACGTGTGGGCCGCCTATCGAGTCTGTTAGCACACGAGAGAAATCTGGAGCCGGTTGCTTTCCTTCATGATAATGCGTGTACTTATCCATCCGTGCGCGAGTTCTCTCTCCACCGGGTCATGATCAACCCGTGCAGGTATACGCTTTCGTGTCCATGCGCAGATGGCTTCTAGAACTGAGGATGATCATTGGAAGCTGAGTACATATATCCGATATATATATATATACTAGTACGGGTTATATATATATACAGGGGCTCTGTACGTGAACTAGTACTTTTTAGATAATGGATAATACAATATCCGCTCTTCCAGTTCTTATTACAAAGTTTTGTAGAAAATGCTATGGCATACAGGGGCTCTGTTCAAACGTGAAATCCCCTTTATTTGCATCTCTAAAGCAATTATCTCTAGCTTAGCGTCGTTTCTTCATTTTCTCATGTACGTACATGTACACGTACATAATTTATGTTCTTTGCCAGCACAAATAAATGATCGACGGCTAATAAACCAACTAGCTTATGATCCTCGTATACACTACCGGAATCCGGCTCTTTGCCGAGTGTTAATTTTTTTGCCGAGTGTTTTTTTCAGGCACTCGGCAAAGAGCTTTTTGCCGAGAGCTAAAGAAAAAAAACTCAATCCAAAAAAAAGCACTCGGCAAAAGACTCTTTGCCGAAGTGCTTTTTTTCTGGCGCTCGGCAAAAGAAGCCTCTTTTTGTCGAGTGCTATTTTCTCAGCACTTGGCAAAGAAGGTCTTTGCCGAGTGTTTTATTTTTACACTCGGCAAAGACACATTTCAGAGTATATTTTGGAGCAGTAAATTAATTTAAATAAAAAATTTTTAACTATAAAGTTGTATAACTTTTCAAGATCTACAACTTTTATTTTGACCATTTCTTAATTTGACAAAGTAAAATTAAATGTATTCACAAATCTTACATCTCTCTCGTAGTTTACTGAACTACAAGAGAGATATATAAGATTTGTGAACAATGTTTCTACCACTATGTCAAACAATAAAATGACCAAAATAAAAGATGTAGGTGTTGTGAAATCATACAACTTTGTAGTTGAAATTTGTGATGATCAGTAGCAATTGTGAACTGCTTGTGCTGCAAATAAGGTTTCCACTTAGTGATAGCCAGTATCATAGCCATGCACTCTTTCTTATATGTGGACATTGCTTGAGCTTTAGGTCCCAAAGCCTTACTGATGTAAGCAATAGGATATAACTTTTCAAGATCTACAACTTTTATTTTGACCATTTCTTAATTTGACAAAGTAAAATTAAATGTATTCACAAATCTTACATCTCTCTCGTAGTTTACGGAACTACAAGAGAGATATATAAGATTTGTGAACAATGTTTCTACCACTATGTCAAACAATAAAATGACCAAAATAAAAGATGTAGGTGTTGTGAAATCATACAACTTTGTAGTTGAATACTTGTGGTGATCAGTAGCAATTGTGAACTGCTTGTGCTGCAAATAAGGTTTCCACTTAGTGATAGCCAGTATCATAGCCATGCACTCTTTCTTATATGTGGACATTGCTTGAGCTTTAGGTCCCAAAGCCTTACTGATGTAAGCAATAGGATGGTTATGTTGAGTTAGTACAGCACCAATCCCAGTGGTAGAGGCATCTATTTCAATGTGAAAAGCTATGATTGAAATCTAGTAGGGCCAAGATAGGTGCTTGTACTAAAGCCTGTTTTAATGTGGCAAAGCTGAGCTGCCACTGTGGGGTCCAATGGATTCGCAAATTCTTTTTTAGTAAGTCTGTTAGAGGTCTATTAATGCTGTCATACCCTTTGATAAACTTTCTGTAATACCTTGAGAGACCTAAGAAACTTCTTAGTTGTTTGGTGTTAGTGGGTGTAGGCCAATTTGCTATAGCTTTAGTTTTCTTGGAATATGTGGCTACTCCTTGAGCACTAATTATAAATACTACTGAGCAAAGGAACAATTGGATTGCTTGAGCTAGAAATTATAGGAGATGTAAAAGGGCTTTGACATGGTCTTATGATGCCATTGGCCAACATTTCTTGAACTTGCCTCTCAATTTGATCTTTCTATTTTGGCGAGTACCTCTATTGTTTGACATTTACTAGCTAAACTCTAGGAAGTAATGAAATGTGGTGGTCAAATTCTCTTGTTGGTGTAATGAATCTAGATTCTTGAAAAGCCCAACATTGATATCAATGAGTTGTTGCACTTATGTTGGGATCACCTCTGTTGTGGGTTTATCTTGGACAGGACATAAGTGATCGAACCACTTGAGCAATAGCCCCTCAACGTAGTACTAGGCCTTTTAACTTTCTGGTCTTTAGCTTGACAGCTGGATAAGGTATCTTTGAAGCCTTTGAGGTTGATTCTAGCACAATTATGAGAGAATCTAATCAGTTTCCTTTTCCAGTGTATCCACATGGGACTGTGGGTTTCTAACCAATCCATTTCCAACACCATGTCAAAACAGGATATGGGAAGGACCTTGACAGGATGAGTGAAAGTATTACCTTTAGTCCACCAAGTGAAACCATTCACCTGCTTGTCAGTTGTAATTTTCTATCCATTGGCTACTGTTACTGCCACAGGAGAGGTAGGTTGAACTGCACACTTGAGTGTTGTAGCTGCCTTATCACTCAAAAGGTGCAAGAACTCCTAGAGTCAATGAGAATGAGGATTTCTTGATTATTGTTCCTACTAGTTAGCTTGATTGTTTTCTTTCCTTGAACACCAGCAGCAACATGCTAAGACAGATTGAAAACCTCTTCATCCTCATCTTCCTCACTGGAGTCACTAGCTGGAGGTTCTTTAGACTGATCCAGGTTAACTACTTGTAGAAGTTCTTTCAGTACATGCAAAGAAACATTATCTGAACACCTGTGAGCCTTGCCTCATTTTCACCACACTTCATGCACAAACCTAGGGATTTTCTTTTAGATCTAAGAGTTGCTAATATCATGTACAAACCATGGGAACCACACAACAAAGCTGATTCCAACAAGTATGAGTCCAGTGTACATGGGTCGGAGTAGCTATGGGTCAACCCCGTTCATCAACGAAGAACAGGAAAATGCACCTCATCCATTGGACAACATCACCGAACCTATTAATGTTAAGCTGTACATCCACCAACAATGGACACTGACAAGGTGGCAACAGGACATGCCTTTCCACAAGGGGACAATGGGCTTCATGAGAACTCAATTCCACTGCGGTACGCTAGGGTTAGCATTGATTCCATCGTGGATAAGAAATACAACAAGATACACATTGATTGCCTGGCAGAGGAAGACATACCGTGTCTTGTGCAGAACAAGGGCAATTTTGTGGCTTGGCAAAAACGCTTCATTAAGCTTGACTCGCCGGACTCTTCGGATGATGAGGACGATGATGATATGCCTCCACCTCCACCTGCACCGACCAATACAGAAGAAAGGTTTGTACCTTCACCTCCATCGACCCAAACAAAAGAAAGGCCTCCAGCTCCATTGGCCCATACAAGAGAAAGGTTTCCGTCCCCACCTCTAGTCTTGAAAAAGGGAAAGTGCACATCCTACCTAGCCAAGTCCGCAAAAAGTGCATCGTTCAAGCACAAGAGCAGCACCCTCCTTGTAGAAAAGGTCATCGAAGTCGGTAGATAATGTTCCCAAGATTGATCAAACAATGAAGAAGAAGAAGGTTAGCAGGAGCATTACGTCGTTGATGCCTAAGAAGTCAGTATACAACATTCCCATGTCAAAGATTAAAGACACACATGAACGGCTATTCTCGTACCCTAGATGGCTAGTGGACACTGAATATGATAGGCTAGGTAGGAAACCAGATATGGAACAAAGGGAAATAGAATTATAAACACAAGAGTTGCTTGAGATACAACAAATGGCCAAAAAGTTGAACATAGAAATGGATACTGCTATTGACATGTGTGTGATGTCCGAAGATTTCCAATTTGAGACCACACCGGTAGCATACAAATTTCGGTTAGGCTACCCTTTGGTAACACATGAGGAGTTGTGTGATATGTCAACATATATGCAGGATCTGCACCAGTATTATGAATTTGATTGTCAGGGGGGTATGATGGCTTCAAAGTGATTATCCTCGCTGGCTATGTCTTTCATCATGCTGAAGAAACAGTGCACCATGTGGAATATGAATACTTGTTTTAGTTGTTTCAAAGGTGTGATCTTGACATTCAAATCAAAATGATCTAGACTTTGTAAGTACTTAACCAATTAATTGTGACATTGTGTAAATTATGTCTTCAACATTTTAACATATTTCACTAGTATAGAAATGATTTTGTGAGGTGATGCCTTTTTATTAACCATGGCAGTCAAAAATCTAACCACAACATAAAATACTTTTATTTACCATGGCAGGCACTTTTTATTCACCGTGGCGGTCAATAATAACCACCACAGTAAATCATGGATTAACTATGGCGGTTGCTTTTAAGGCAACCGCCACGGTTAATGGTTGCAAATAGAAAAAATTCATAACTTTTTCATATGAAATTGGATAAGGACAAATTTATATCAAAATTATAGCTCTCGACGAGATCTGCAACTTTGTAGTTAATTTTTTTGAATTGAAACTATTTAGGGTCCCAAAATATTATTATAAGTGTGCAGATTTTGAAATTTAAAATTTAAAACTATCAAATGATATCAAATGTTGACATGGTCTATATAAAAGTTATAGTATTCAATAGAATCTATATTTTTTGTAGTTGAAAAGTTTTAAATTTGAAGATGTTTAAAGTACCAAACATTTATTTAAAAGTTATAAATTTTGAAATTTAAATATTTGATTTCCTAAATGATCCCAAATGTTCACATAGTTAATACCAAAGTTATAGTGACCGATCTGAGCTACATCTTTGATATTGACAAGTTTTTGATTTAAAGTATTTTAGAGTTTCAAATATGTGTTGGAACTTCACATATCTTCATACTCAATT
The DNA here is from genome assembly GCA_015844335.1 of Chrysopogon serrulatus. Taxonomy (NCBI): domain Eukaryota; kingdom Viridiplantae; phylum Streptophyta; class Magnoliopsida; order Poales; family Poaceae; genus Chrysopogon; species Chrysopogon serrulatus. The sequence continues at coordinate 460 of JADLZL010004798.1, read as the reverse complement.
TTTTTGAATTTTTTAAACTACCTCCGATGGATACACGTTCTATACCAAAGTTATATTACTTGACAAGATTTAAAACTTTGAAGTTAAAGTTTTTTTCATTTGAGTTCATTTAGTAGCTAAAATTTATAACATAATATTATGAAATATTGATATAAAAAGGTAGCAGATTATATATGGACATGAAAGACTGAGTTGTGTAGTGGTAGGACTTGCTAGTGTTGAGTGTGAGGTTGTGGGTTTGATTCCTCAAAATTGCAATATTTTTTTCGGTTTTTGGTTTTCTAAACTCGATTAACCATGCCGTTTTGATTAACCATGACCTGTGCTTGGTGACAGCTAAAAAACCGCCATGGTTAATAAGATTTGATCACCACAGTTAAAAAAACTGTAGTAGTGTTTCATGCTTCCACAGTACGTCGTAGAAGGTTTCTTAAAATTGAAAGAGTATGATGTAGGATTC
>JADLZL010004797.1:0-69377 GCA_015844335.1 Chrysopogon serrulatus | reverse complement strand
CGCTTGCGGATATATTCTATTTAGAGTCATCTGCGCAGATTATATCCTTGGATTTTGGCATCATGTTAGGGATGACAACTTAACTTGAAGTGATGTTAAAAATACCAACAAGAATGTCAATTATAGTCCACGTTGCTCGCTCTTGTTGCCGCCTAAAATGCTCCAAGTTCTAGGATGTGTGTGACCAAATACGATGGAGGACAAGTATGATGGATAGCAAGAGCTAATCTTTGAAACAAGGCATGCAACACCGATAACCCGAGCTCGCGTATCTCTCCGAATCTTCCTCGATGCACAAAAGGCACTAGTAGAAATCAAACTTCTATCACTATATATATTTTTCTCTGAACACGCGATCGCCAAAAAGATGCAACCACAAAAATTGGCACCTACAACTCGAGGTGGGATGTGGTTCACAGCAAATTCGAAGACGTTTCTCCGAAAAGCTGCGTAAAACCTCGTGATCAATCTTTATTTTCGAATGGCAATTTTAACGAACCAAACAGAGCCTAAGGCCAGTCTGGGTCACCTCCAAATGGTGTCAAGAAGTGCTGAATCAGATTTTTCCGATAACCGAGCGTAAAAGTTATGCCCTGCTTTTACCAAAGGTATCTCAAGTTATGTTTCCTAGAAGGCACAACACGGCGGCGGCGCAAAGCAAAGCAAAGCTGCCCCTAAACTCCAAAATCATCTGAAAGGTTTTGGTAACTCTCGATTTGGTGAAAACGAGACACAAGTCGATCCGGCTTCCGATCACAAGACGATCCGAAACCCCGCAATCGCAGTACCACGTCTTCTCCGGTTATCAACCGGCGTTGCACAATTGACCTCGCCAAGAAGGCTAATCCTTGCCTGCGAATCGAAGAACACAAGCAAGAACAAGGAAGAAAGCAACCAATTTGCAAATGAATGATTAAGCTCACGAGTTGGGGTCTCACAAACCGATGAAACGGCGAAACTGTTCTTGACAGATTAATCTAAGCAAAACCCAACCCTAACTTGGGCGGTGGCTACTGTTTATAAAGATTCTAAGGTCGTGCAAGACCCCCCTGGACACACCCCTAATGGGTTCCAACTCGATACAAGGCCCAAAGACCAAAATACGACGTCGCAGCGTTAGGACAGATTCTGGACGTCAACTTGTTTGGACGATTCCTGATGACTCTTGATGAATTTGGGCCTCCAACAAGACTCATTGGAAAGGTCTTTTCGTTATCTTTCTTTAGAGTCTAAGAACATTCAATTCTGAGTTCAGATGCATCCTGGGCGTCCAATTTAGTACAGACTGCTCCTGGACTCCGAGACGGATTCGAAGTCGACTTGGTCTGGGCCTCCACCTTGACTTGAGCGCCCTTGCTGGTCCTTCATGCCTCCAAGCCCTCCTCTATGTATTTCCCAGTCCTCTCCATGATTCCTAATCATAATATGATCATTAGGTAGCAATCTATTCTATAAATCATATAAAGAGTTACTTAGGAACGAGCTCACCTGTAAATTTAATTGTCGCGCGCGAGCTCTTGTGATTGGACCTTGAATGTTCAGCAGAGGATCATTGAGTGTATCCGAAGGAGTGATGTCCTCATCACTTCTGAATGAGAATGAATGAATGGGGCCCTCCCTAAGGGGGTGCCTCTCCTTTTATAGCCCTGGGTGATGATTGTGAGCCATCGGATCAAACCGACATTGACGGGCGGCTAGGATTGATCCTCAAAGGCGGTGGAGCGAACCGGGGCTGGCCTCGGGCCCCAAGCCAGACCGGCCGGTCAGGGGTGGGACCGGCCGGTCCCCACCTGTGGCCTCCGGGCCCCGGCTCGGCGTGGTGCCTTCTCGTCTCTTCTAGAATCTTCATGTGTAGCCGTGGAGTCCATTTTCTGTTTCCTTGTTCCGATAAGCTTGTATGTTTGCGCCTTTTCCGGTTTACGCTTTGCATAAATAGTGAAACACCAAAACTCGTGGAATTCGATCAGTGTAAACCCTATGTCTACTTTGGTGATCACATTTGCATCCTTTTCCTGGCTAGTTGACGATTGAATTAATGCAATAGTGGCCATCAAGAACCACCTCCGCCTTCCTTGTTGGCACCACTCGCGGGCCCTCCGGTTGAGCACGCAGGCAGATGGGAGGAGACTTGTTAGTGGTCGGCAACGGCTAGGACTGTTCCTTGGTGGGCTTGGCCCCAAGTTTCTTGCTCAGAGGTACCACGTCCTCCGAGTCTGAGCCCGAGCTCTCGATAACAGCTCAGCGTGCCGCTGCTCTTTCTCTTCACCAATTTTTAGTTTACCACCAAGTTTGGTCTTGGTGGGTTTTGCCTTCTTTTCTGGGGGTGGCATTGGACCCTTGCCGGTGGCCTTGCGCTTCTTTTGCCGATCAGGGGACTTGGGCTGTTCTTCAACATGTTCGGCCTTCGGCGCTGGCCTGGCCTTCTTCTGCTACCCCCGGAGTGCCTCGCCAGTCGGCAACTCTCCTACAGGCACATCAGAGACATACACACGAAGATCCTGTACCCCAACATAACAATGACCTTGTCAGTCATGACTACAAGAGCATTACAGAATAAAAAAGAAGAGCTTTCGTAAACTACCGACCTCGGGGTGAGGATTCTTCAAACAGTAGGGCTTCACACTGTCCCTCAGATAGCTGTACGACGCATAACTCTAGAACATTTTGGATAGCCGGGATGCTATCTCCTTTGGTTCCAGGCTTTCCTCTCTTTCCCGAGAAGGATCTCTACGCCCCTGGTACTCAAACATGTAGTTCACCCTCTCTTTCAAGGGCTGAATACGGTGTCCTACAAACTGGGTGGCAACCACAATGCCATCAATGCTGCTGAAATCCATCAAGGATAACAGCTCTTCAACTTGGGACATCCCATGACTGTCAGGCATCTCCGACCAGTTGGGATTCGCCTGCAGAATCCTAGTAATGTCGCAGGGGACTGGTCGGCCTTCTAGATTCTGGTTAATATAGAACCAGCGCTTCATCCAGTTCTTCGTGTTGTAGGTGTGCTCGATGTTCATCCAGTTGGACTTCACACCCTCCCTCAAAGCAAGGTAGCACCCGCCTGCTACCTGTGATCCCTCGGATCCCACACCTTTCTTCTTCAAGACATACAAGTATCGGAACAGATTGAAATGTGGTGCTATTCCAAGGTAGCACTCACAGTATGTGACAAAGATGGCTAGGGTCAATATGGAGTTTGGGGGAAGATTGCACAATGCTATCCCCTAGAAAATGCACAGATCCCTGAGGAAGTTGTGCACCGGAATCCCTAATCCCCGCAAGAAGTAATCCTCGAACACTACAATCTCATCAGGGTGTGGGTTCAGAAATCGATCACCTTTCGCCGGTGCTCTCCACACTTCTAGGTCCTTGGCTGGCAGCAGTCCTCCCTTCGCCATCCCCGCTAGTGACTCCGACGTTGACAGCGACCGTTCCCAGTTCGACTCCAACAGCTTCTTGCGCTCCACCTCAGCCTTGGTCACCTTCTTCCCCATTCTCTCAAAAATGGATCAAAGGGGGCATGGTGCTGTGCCAGTTGGAAACCTAGATCGAAAATGGCGAAGATTGGAAGCGGCGGAAATGCAACGAATGCGGGGTGGAATGTGTGCGGCGGCCGACGGACTATTTATACTATATGGATGGCCCATTGACTTCCGAAGAGATCGCTGTTGACAACCGTTTAACCTAATTTTTAACTGGGCTTTTCTGGGCCACACTACATGGGTATGTTTTTACAGCGGTACAGTATAAAATACTACGGATGGGCCCAGTTTCATTTTATACGGATTATTAGGTCCACCAGTCAGACTGGGGACTTGGTCCTTTTCTCTCTGAACTGGTCGACCAGTTCAGTCTGGCGACTGAGTACTTTGCTCTAGCTTGTACTTCACGGACTAGTCGGTCTGTCCCTACTGGGGACTGTGCAGTCGATTACAAGGGTATTTTTTACTGGTCGACTAAAGACTGAGAATACTGGTTCTCTTTAGAGCAGATTGATTCATCAGTTCATGATACACACCATACAATATAAGCCAGTGAATCTTTGCATTGCCAGGTTTTCATTATAGATGGAGATCAAAAGTAGCAGCATAATTTTCACTTAACTGCTGCTCGTAGCATGCATAGACACAGACTACATATATTTTCTTTCTACAAATCCTACGACGCTTGGGGGCAAGGCCACAAAGCTCGTCAAGCTTCTGTTCAAGGGCTAGTAAACCCATGGAACTGCAAAAGCAGTCCTCTACCAAGCGCTCCCTATCAAGCGTCGTCCGAGGCCCTTCTAGGGCATCCGGGGCAAAGCCAAGAAGCTCATCAAAGAACTGCAAAAGCAATCCTCTACCAAGCGCCTTGCCCCAAATGCCAGGCCGTCGGAGTCCTACGGGGCAGCGTCGATGACGCTCTCCGCGGTCACCTCCTCTGCTATGGCGTTGACGGCGTCGGCGAAGTCCTGGACAAGATGTTCCAGGTCGGCGACGCGTTCACCCTCTAGGAAGCCAGCAAGGCCCCCCGAGCTCCGCACGGGGCTCGGCCAGGCCACGGCCAATGCCGAAGCCACCCCGCGGCACACGCCACGGGACACCGCCTCCCGGATACGTCCGGGCGCGTTCTCCAGTTGCTCCTGGAGCGAATCCCCGGCCGCGCCAACAAGGTTGACGACAGCCTCCGCCGTCGGGGCTACTGCCTGGAGTTCCTCCTCTAGTTCGACCACCCACAGGTCGGTGGCTTCCTGGTTGGCGTGGGCGGTTTGCGCCTCCGTCTCGGCAACTTCCAGCGCCATCATGACGGCGCTCAGCCGCTCGTGAAGTTCGGCCATGGCGACCGTCTGGGTCACCATTCCGTGTCGCCCGCTGCTGCTCCCTTCACCAGACTCCTCGGCGGCAAGAAGGAGGCGCGACACAGGTGCACCAAGAAGAGGAATCCTGCACAAGTCAAACGACATTAGCATTTCCTCAAGCTTGACATATACGATGTACTGCGCAACCTACCCGTCGCCGTGGCGCCACCTCCGAGGCTATGTGCTCGGCGAGCCCTCCGCCGCTCTCTTCCCTGAATCCATCCACGGCCTTGAGGAAGAACAGAGGTAGTCGGAAGAAGGCGAGGCTAGGGTTTTCTCCAGGGAAGACTGCTGTCCCTCTCCGCCGCGCGCCGTATTTATAGGCTGTGTGTGTTGAAGATAAGCCAGGGGAGGCGAATCGGCGTACCGCTACATGACGTGCCACTTTCCCACGATGGGATGATGCCATCATTACGGCCCATGACCGAAGGCGAACGGCCACGGCGTGGTAACCTGTACCGTTTACTCGGTTCTCGCATCGGGCAGTTCTTTTCTACCCTCTAGAATGCGAGGCATTTTCGATTATGCCACTGGGCCTACAGACGGTCTAGCCCATTTGGCCACGATACTGAACTTCGCATGTCTAATGTGCCTCGTCTCAAATTACGTCTTTTTTCTGGAAAGATGGTTGACACGGCGTTTATAAGTAAGCTTGCCACAACATGATTTTCATCTTCTACCAACCTTGGGGACTACGTGGGCCCACGTCACTTCTGCAGTGACTGGGCCTATTTCTGGTCTCAAACTTGGAGATTACAAGCATATACTGCTTTTTCTGGAAAGCTGATTTTCTCAACCAATGATATCTGATATCACATGCTACTATAGGCCCACGTCACCGGACATGAGTTGCTTTTTTCTTTCCTTTTTTGGAGCAACATGCATCTTTCGACCAAAATGAAGTCGTGCTGTAACTGTGGTCGACCGCTTCCTCTGAACTGGTCAGTACTTCTCCAAACTGGTCGATGGACTGATTGCAAGCCTTACCAGAAGAAGTTGTTGATTGGAATTCATCGATGAAGAAGAAGACGATGCTGTTCCTCAAGATTCATGGTGCTCGGGGACTAGCTGTGGGGGTTTAGCCCCCTATACCCTCACGGCCGGTCCTTAATCTTGGCCCATAGGGCAGACCAACCCACAGAACCAAGCCCGATTGGCCTTTCTGGTCTGATCGGAGACCCAGGCGGATAAATTAGAGTTGCTTGTCATGCAAGGAGCTAGTCGGTTAGGAAACCAATTGTACTTCGACTAGGAAACGATTGCTTTGTAACCGACCACCTCGGGATCTTCAGATCTGTAACCCTGCCCTCCGGACTATATAAGGCCGGCAGGGACCCCTCCTAGATATATCATCTCAACTTTTTGCACTAACAGAAGAGCAAGACAAAGGGTATTACGCATCAGGCGGCCTGAACCTGGGTAAACCGTGTGTGCTGTTCTTCCTGTTCCATCTCGCTTGTGTTCCACCGCGTGCCTCCACATAAATCACTGCCGTGGGTATACTCGTGGTAGAACTATCGTCGATATCTCGTCAACTCTAGGACCACAGGGTTATCTCCCAGAAATACATCGGGCATCTTCGCCACCCCGTTAGCCACCCACGAGGTCAGCCACCCTGCCCCTAACCCCCGCCCGTACGTGCGGTTTCCGGTCGATTTTTCCGTTAACTACACTAAATGGCCTTCGTTCGCCTCCCGGCTCCGGCACGCCCCCTAGGACCGTGGGGTTATCTCTCATAAACGCATCAGGCGTCTTCGCCACACCGTTAGCCATCCACGAGGCCAGCCACAACGCCCTAACCCCGCCTGTACGAGCGGGTTGTTGACACCTCTTAATGTTACCTCAAATAACGGCGCCAAAAATGCTAGAGTAGCGCACCGCCACTAGAATGCCAAGTTGTCATGCCCAGTATAACACCAAGGGGTGTGGTATTAAACCATGCCACCATCTAGAATATAGAAATGTATCCGCAAGCGCATAGATCAAACACCATTGTACCATTTTACCTAGAGTATTATGGGTTGTCATTTATATTTTCCCAAAGGAAGGTCTACATGGCTGTGCAAAGGTAGTGTGTTGACCTAGAGTGTAACGAATAGGCATAACCATGTCCTCGCTACACAATGTAGGGGTAAGTCACAAGATAATTGATAAGGTAAGTATATAATCATCAGCATAAACAGATAGAGACTCCTAGCTATATCATTAGGGTTGCTAGTAGAACATCCAGAGATATTCCTAGGTTATTCCTAGCTACATGTCAATGTATATTATGGTTAGTGCAATACACCTAGTAGTCATTGCTAAGGTTAGCATTACATTTATTCATAGTGGACATACTAAGGAAGTTTGAGAACATAGCACGCCCTTCCATCGTATACAAGCCCTACTGTGCCTATAAACAGGGTTTGGATTACATAGGACTCAACAGGAATGTCACACCCGCGATCTACCAAACTCGGCCTATAGGGTGCATTCGCAGATAAACAACATATAAGCACCACGCTTACACAATGCTTATCACTCACCCAATGATCAATTAGATGAGTGCTATACGAACCTAAGGATAAGTATAATGTTAACCTAGCTATACTAAGCATATAACCATAATAGACAAAGAACACAATAACTATGAATATAAGTAAATAAGAATTCATTAATTCAATTGTAGCAATCATATAACTATACAATGAAAGAGAACAAAGGTGAGAGGAGGTAAGAACTATACCAAATCCAAGCTCTTGATGGCTCCGGAATCCAAGCCTGCGCTTGCCTCCCTCTAGTTCTAATCTAGCTATCTAGGCCCTAGCTAAGGAGCTCTTATTAGGGTTTCTGGCTGATGATCATACTTTGAATGGAATGAATGAATGGGCTCTCCTCCCCAGGGGGATGCCTCTCCTTTTATAGCCCTGGGCGATGATCATGAGCCATCGGATCAAACCGACATTGACGGGCGGCTAGGATCGATCCTCAAAGGCGGTGGAGCGAACCGGCGAACCGGGACCCGATCAGGGGCGGGGCCGACCGGCCGGTGCAGGGGTGGGACGATCGGTCCCACTGGTGGCCTCCAGGCCCCCGGCTCGCCGTGGTGCCTTCTCGTTTCTTCCGGAACTTTCCTGTGTAGCCGTGGAGTCCGTTTTCCATTTCCTTCTTCCGATAAGCTTGTATGATTTCGTCTTTTCCAGTTTACGCCTGCATAGTTAGTGAAACACCAAAACTCATGGAATTCGGTCGGTGTAAACCCTATGTCTACTTTGGTGATCACATTTGCATCCTTTTCATGGCTAGTTGATGGTTGAATTAATACAATAGTGGCCATCAACAACTCCCCCAAGCTTAACCTTTGCTAGTCCCTTAGCAAAGAAAACTTAGAAAAGTGATTGAATATATAGATATGTTTGAGCATTGTAGCCATCTCAGAGCAACTCTCTCTAAATATACCTGCAGTCAGACAGAAATTCTCCTCCAAGTTATGCAATAACTGAGTTGACTTTCAAACTTACCCATATTACTTTTGACTGTGGGGCTTATTAGCTCTTCCTTGGGCCTTGAGCACTTGACAGACAGAAAGATCCCATCTAAGCACTATGTCTCAAGCTCTTTGATCAACTATCATTCTGGAGTTTTTAGAGGTTTTCAAATAAACTCAGAGCTTTCCATGTATGACACTCTCAAGTCTCTCAATATATGTGGTATTTGTGGATTCTCACCAAGGCAGTGATGATGATTGCCTTTCTTTTCATCCTATAGCTAAAGCTTATGTGGAGCTCATAGGTAAGGAGAAACTGAAAGAGCAAACTTGCAATGCATATGTTGCTAAGTCAAACGATGGATCCATGGAGAAGTGAGTCATGCAGTCGAATCAAGATGTATGGGTGGATGGATATGGTGGATATATGGTGGAACCTAATTCTACTCAGCTCCTTGAATGCTTCTCTCTCTTTTGAAAACTGGCCAGAGGTTATGGGCTATCTTTTCTTTCTTCTTTTTTTCTCTCTCTTTTTTAGGGAGTCGGGTATCTAGTATCCATTGTTTTGTATTGGGACACTTGTCCATCTTCTTTTCTTCTCCCTTTTCTCAAATATCTTTTGCATAGCTCATAACACTCCTTTTGGCATTGAGAGATAACATAGAAACATGGAGTATTTATTGGGTGACTAATATAATGGAGTATTTTTGGTGTTCTCCCCCAATGTAGGAGAAAAACATTTTTGGAATGGATGTAAGTGGAATGGCATGTTGTTGCGCCTACTCCAATGTAGAGTAGTGCATATGGAGGTGGATCTTGATTCAAGAACTTGACAAATCTCTCACCAGAGTCACAAAGGTTGACAAAACTCAATGCAAGACAAGCAGCATAAATGTGGAAGTTTAACTAGCCTATTTCATCATGTTTGGCTCTGGTGGGAATGTAAGCTTTGTCATATAGGAACTCATCATGTTTTTGCATCTTTTTAAGAGATAAATCTCCAGAACTCTAGTGTCACTTAGAACAAGATAGATAGCAGCTCAAATTTTCTCAATCTTATCAATCAGGTACCTAGACTTAGTTCAAGCATATGCAACCCACAAGTTTTAGGCTCAGAGCAAATTCTTATATCAAAACAGTTGGAGCTAAAACTTGGAAAAACTTTTGTCTATACTCTAGGTATTTCAGAGGTGTTGTAACAGAGCAGCTTATCATCAATTTAATTCATCTCAAGAGCTTCCTTTTTATTGACTCTAGACAGACAAACATTTTTATTTGGTTTTTTATTTTTCCAAGACTCAAACTATAAAACTCAAAAGACTATAAGGACTCTTAAAAAGTATGGACCTTCATGTGTCCATATATTTTTGGTATTTTTAGGTTTTCTTAGATACTATGGTGAACCTTCATGTGCTCACATATTTTTAGTATTTTTTTTATTTTTATGACTAACTCGATAATCGCATAGGTACACTTACCTGGGTACCTAGAGGATGCCTTCCCCAAGCTAGTTGTTGTCATGGTTAAGCATTGAAGCTGAGCAGTCCTCTCGATGGAGCTCATGCTTGTAAGAGCTGGTGTAGTCAGGAACCTTCAACTCATCTAACAAGAAGTTGCTTTCCTCACACAAAGGTTAGTCAGTGTGCGTAAAGGTGTACTTTCGAGTGATGATGATGATGTTCTTAGGTAGACTAGCTCTCAGAGTCATCCTACAGTAAACATCTCACAAAATACCAAAACTCGTGGAACAGATTAGAATAAATAGTTAGTGGTTAGCCGTTCGTGGATTGGTTGTTGTGAGAGGTTTCGAAGGTTGTTACAGTGCATTCAGTGCCGCAAGATGCTCAATGGTTATTTTTGGATTTTTCTTTTTATCAAATAGATTTGAAATATGTATGATAATAATAATTTTTTTATTTTATTTTTATGCCACCACAAAGTGAACACTCCCTTTAGCTTGCACTACGGGTATGTCACATGGGGCTTTGAGGTTTTCCAAATGTTTTTGTGATTTTCTATAAGGATGATAAAGACTAACTATGAATTTAGAAGTGCAAGAAAGTAAATGGATAACTACCATTGTTACCTTATGGTAAGGGTTCAGAGTTTAGAGTCCTCCGGACAAGACTTCTTGTCGTCTTCAATTCTAGGGTGCTTCATCGGATCCCGAGGATGGGGACCCTGATGTTGGACCTCCTGGTGATGATGACTCAGTTGAGGAGGTTACCTTTTCCTTCCATACCTTTGTAGGTTGTTGCTTCGGTGCTATAGATTCTTCCTTGATTTCCTCCTCAACATTGCTCTTTTGAGAGCGATTCCTCCAGTGCTGACGTCTCCTCTTGGACTGGGTAAAAGCTGCTAATCTAGGAGAGTTATAATCTTTAAAATAACAGCGTACCTTCTCTCCTGGGAATTGGAAGTGGACTTGGCCTGATCCATTGTAGATGATTGCGTTGGTGGTGCTGAGGAACGGCCTTCCAAGTATGATGGGCGTCTCATCTTCCTCTCCCATGTCCAGTATCATAAAGTCGGTCAGGACGTAGTGGCCCTGGATCTTGACCATGGTTTCTCTTGCTACTCCCTCTGGAAATCTCGTTGTGTTGTCCGTCAACTGCAGCTGCATATAGGTAGGGTATAGAGGTGTATCGAATAATAAATCATATACCTTTTTGGACATGATGTTGACAGCTGATGTGGTGTCACAAAAGGCATTGTAGCATGAGCACTGTCTAATAGTGTAATCGATGGCTGGCGTGCCTGGATCCTCTTTCTTGGTTAGGAATGGTGAAGCTAAGAGGTGGTCATTCTTGTATTCGACAGCCTTGACCACTTGGACTTGCTTTCTCACTTGTCTCCTATTCTTGTTCGTTCTCTTCCCATTTGAATTCCTCTTCTTGGCTGGTTCACTTGTTGGCTTGACTGGGAAGTAAGCTCCTCTTGGATCTATAGGAGCTTCAAGGGTCTTGTTCTTAAAACTGAACTTCTCTTTATTGCCCTTGATGGTGAAACAAATCTTAGCACTGTCTGTGTAGATGACAGCCTTTGCAGTACTCAGGAATGGTCGGCCAAGAATGATAGGACTCTTGGGATCTCTATCGGTATCCAGGACTACAAAGTCTACAGGGACATATGATCTCCCAATTCGTATGCACACGTCATCTAAGATTCCTTTGGGTACTTGATCATCTGGTCTGCAAGCTGCAAACACATATCTGTGTACAACAAAGATGCCCATGGGAAGACTTGGTCAAAAATTACCTTAGGCATGATGTTGACACTAGCACCTAGATCGCAGACAACTTTAGGGAAGTCATGCTGCCCAATAGAGATAGGAATCACAGGTCTCCCTGGATCTCCTCTCTTAGGTGGCATGGACTCATCCTTCCATCCTGATGATGCTTCAATGTAGTAACCTGCATACACATCAACCAGATTTGCAGTCTCGGGCTCTAGAGGTTGCCCCCGAATCTTACCTTCGTTGGTCGGTGGAACAGCGGTCGAGGGGAACGGTCGGCTGAGCTAATTGTTGTTCTATTATTTTATTAAAGCTAAGCTAGTTCTTAACAGCAGAGGTAAAGCTATCCATTTTGATGTTTATGTTTTCTAGCATTTTATCATTGGATGCTACCTTCCTAGATAAAGTCTCCACAATTTTATTTTGATTGGAGATCACTTCTCTCAAAGGCAGTTGAGCATAGTTATTATAATTATTGCCTTAAAAGTTACCTTGGAAGTTACCTTGGTAGTTGGGCCTTTGCTGGTTCCATCCTTGATTTTGAGGACGATAGTTGTTGTTGTTGTTGTTGTTGATGAAGTTCACATCCTCACGGGTCTCAGGACAGCTGTTGCCTGAGTGTCCCATATTGCCACACACTTCACAAGTCTTGCAGGAGTCATTAATGCGCATGACATCTTGTCTCTGACTCGTCTTGTCTTTCAGCTTCTTCATGAGTAGATTTATCTTGGCAGACAGTATGTCTACCTCCTTGAGCTGGTGCATTCCTCCACTCCTCTTGTGGGTGGTCTGGCGCTCATCATTCCAATCTTGATTGGAGCCTCCTTCTCCATAAGAGCAATAGCTTGTGGTATGGTCAGTGACATAAATGCACCTCACAACAGCAGCATCAACGTTGTTACGGGTGCTGTTGGTAAGTCCATGATAGAAAGTTTGCATCAAGAGCCAATTCTCCATCCCGTGATGAGGACATTCTGATATGTAATCTTGAAAGTGTTCCCATGTCTCAGGGACTGACTCATCATGTTGTTGCTGGAAACTCGAGATCTTCCCCCTTAGGGCACTCGTCTTGCCCATAGGAAAGAATCTTGCTAGAAAAGCTGTGGAGCACTTGTCCCAAGTTGTATGGTTGTCTTTGTTGGCGTAAAACCATTGCTTTGCCTTTCCCAACAAATGAGAATGGGAACAGACGTTTAGCAAAGACGGTATCCTTTGGTACATCCTTCTTGAAAGAAAGTGCTACAAATCTCTAGGAAGTGTTGGAGATGAGCACTTGCATCTTTATGTGCTTTCCCACAGAATAGATTGGCTTGCACCATGGTGATAAGAGCCGGCTTGAGCTTGAATCCATTCTCCCTAACTTCAACATTAGGTCCAGTGCGGATGTTGTTGGTGTTTGGAGCGGAGAACTCGCGCAGTGACTTATCAGCCATTTCTTCAAAAGCTAGTGCTAAGTTGCCCTCTTGTTGCTCTTCTTCTTCTTCTCTTGTAGGAGCTTGCTCCTCCAAAGAACGAACCTCAAAGAAGTGGGTGTCCTTGATGGAGATTCAAAGATGTCCCTCACTTGCTGGAATTTCTTTCTTCGAAAGAGTCTCTCTAGATTTTCAATGTAGTTATCTGGCAGATCAAAACCACTCATTCATTACCTTGCATAAGATTTCACAAAGATAGAAAACACAAGGGTAAGCCTTTGCATTGAGTAGGGGTCTATGGTTTTCTCTATCTCATTAGTTTGTTAGGTCTATCGCTATCCTTTTTAATTGTCAATTGCCTTCCCGAATCGGCGCCAAAAATGCTTGTTGACACCTCTTAATGTTATCTCTAATAACGGCACCAAAAATGCTAGAGTAGTGCACCGCCACTAGAATGCCAAGTTGTCATCCCCAAAGATAACACCAAGGGGTGTGATATTAAATCATGCCACCATCTAGAATATAGAAATGTATCCGCAAAGCGCACGGATCAAATACCATTGTAGCATTTTACCCGAGTATTACGGGTTGTTATTTATATTTTCCCAAAGAAAGGTCTACATGGCTGTGTAAAGGTAGTGTGTTGACCTAGAGTGTAACGAATAGGCATAACCATGTCCTCACTACTCAATGCAGGGGTAAGTCACAAGATAATTGATAAGGTAAGTATATAATCATCAGCACAAACAGATAAAGACTCCTAGCTATATCATTAGAGTTGCTAGTAGAACATCAAGAGACATTCCTGGGTTATTCCTAGCTACATGTCAATGTATATTATGGTTAGTGCAATACACCTAGTAGTCATAGCTAAGGTTAGCATTACATTTATTCATAGTGTACATAGTAAGGAAGTTTGAGAACATAGCACGCCCTTCCGTCGTATACAAGCCCTACTATGCCTATAAACAGGGTTCGGATTACATAGGACTCAATAGGAATGTCACACCCACGATCTACCAAACCCGGCCTATAGGGTGCATTCGCAGATAAACAACGATAAGTACCACGCTTACACAATGCTTATCACTCACCCAACGATCAATTAGATGAGTGCTATACGAACCTATGGATAAGTATATTGTTAATCTAGCTATACTAAGCATATAACCACAATAGACAAAGAACACAATAACTATGAATATAAGTAAATAAGAATTCATCAATTCAATTGTAGCAATCATATAACTATACAATGAAAGAAAACAAAGGCGAGAGGAGGTAAGAACTATACTCAATCCAAGCTCTTGATGGCTCTGGAAGCCAAGCCTACGCTTGCCTCCCTCTAGTTCTAATCTAGCTATCTAGGCCCTAGCTAAAGAGCTCTGATTAGTGTTTCTGGCTGATGATCGGACTTCAAATGGAATGAATGAATAGGCTCTCCTCCTCGGGGAGGTCCCTCTCCTTTTATAGCCCTGGGTGATGATCGTGAGCCATCGGATCATACCGACATTGACGGGCAGCTAGGATCGATCCTCAAAGTCGGTGGAGCGAACCAGGCGAACCGGGACCCGACCGGGGCTAGGGCCAGACCGGCCGGTCTGGGGTGGGACCGGACGGTCCCACCTGGTGGCCTCCGGGCCCCCGGCTCGGCGTGGTGCCTTCTCGTTTCTTCTGGAACTTTCCTGTGTAGTCGTGGAGTCCGTTTTCCGTTTCCTTCTTCCAATAAGCTTGTATGATTGTGCCTTTTCCGGTTTGCGCCGGCATAGTTAGTGAAACACCAAAACTCATGGAATTTCGTCAGTGTAAACCCTATGTCTACTTTGGTGATCACATTTGCATCCTTTTCATGGCTAGTTGATGCTTGAATTAATACAATAGTGGCTATCAACACGGGTTCTAGCCGATTTTTCCTTTAACTACACTAAACGGCCTTCGTTCACCACCCGGCTTTGGGCGCGCCCCTAGAACCACGGGGTTATCTCATGGAAATGCATTGTGCATGTTCGCCACCACGTTAGCCATCCATGAGGCCAGCCACAACACCCTAACCCCACCCGTACATGTGGTTTCTAGCCAATTTTTCCTTTAACTACACTAAACGGCCTTCGTTCGCCTCCCGGCTTCGGGCGCACCCCCTAGAACCGCAGGGTTATCTCCCAGAAATGCATCGGACGTCTTAACCACACTGAGGCCAGCCACAACGCCCTAACCCCGCCTGTACGTGCGGTTTCTGGCCGATTTTTCCGTTAACTACACTAAATGGCCTTCGTTCGCCTCCCAGTTCTGGGCGCGCACCCTAGGACCACGGGGTTATCTCCTGAAAATGCATCGGGCGTCTTCGGCACCCCGTTAGCCATCCACGAGGCTAGTCACCCCACCCTAACCCTTGCCGTACGTGTGGTTTCTGGCTGATTTTTCTGTTAACTATACTAAATGGCCTTTGTTCGCCTCCTGGCTCCGGGCGCGCCCCCTAGGACCATGGAGTTATCTCCCGGAAACGCATCAGGCATCTACGCCACACTGTTAGCCATCCACGAGGCCAGCCACAATGCCCTAAGCCGCCTGTACGAGCGGTTTCCGGCTGATTTTTCCTTAAACTACACTAAACGGCCTTCATTCGCCTCCCAGCCCCAGGCGCACCCCTAGGACCATAGGGTTATCCCCTAGAAACATATCGGGCATGTTCGCCACCCCGTTAGCCTTCCACGAGGCCAGCCACAACGCCCTAACCCCACCCGTACGTGCGGTTTCTGGCCAATTTTTCCTTTAACTACACTAAATGGCCTTCGTTCGCCTCCCGGCTCTGGGTGTGCCCCCTAGGAGCGCAGGGTTATCTCCCGAAAATGCATCAGGTGTCTTCGCCACCCCATTAGCCATCGACGAGGCTAGCCACCCCACCCTAACCCTGCCCGTGCGTGCGGTTTCCGGTCGATTTTTCCGTTAACTACACTAAACGAACTTCGTTCGCCTCCTAGCTCCGGCGCGCCCCCTAGAACCGCGGGGTTATCTCCTAGAAACGTATCGGGCGTCTTCGGCACCCCATTAGCCATCCACGAGGCTAGTCACCTTGCCCTAACCCTCGCCCATACGTGCTATTTCTGGCTGATTTTTCTATTAACTACACTAAATGGCCTTCGTTCGCCTCCCGGCTCCGGGCGCACCCCCTAGGACCACGGTGTTATCTCCTGGAAACGCATCAGGGGTCTTTGCCACACCGTTAGCCATCCACGAGGCCAGCCACAATGCCTTAACCCTGCCTGTACGTGCGATTTTCGGTCGATTTTTTCCTTCAACTACACTAAACGGCCTTCGTTCGCCTCCCGGCTTCGGCCACGCCCCTAGGACCACAGGGTTATCTCCTGGAAATGCATTGGGCGTGTTCGCCACCCGATTAGCCATCCACGAGGCCAGCCACAACGCCCTAACCCCACCCGTACATGCGGTTTGTAGCCACTTTTTCCTTTAACTACACTAAACGGCCTTTGTTCACCTCCCGGCTCCGGGCGCGCCCTCTAGGACCACAGGGTTATCTCCCAGAAATACATTGGGCGTCTTCGCCACCCTGTTAGCCACCCACGAGGCCAGCCACCATGCCCTAACCCTGCCCGTACTTGCGGTTTCCGGTTGATTTTTCCGTTAACTACACTAAATGGCCTTCGTTCGCCTCCCAGCTCCGGGCGCGCCCCCTAGGACCACGGGGTTATCTCCTAGAAATGCATCGGGCATCTTTGGCAACCCGTTAGCCATCCACGAGACTAGTCACCCCACCCTAACCCTCGCCCGTACGTGCGGTTTCTGGTCGATTTTTCCGTTAACTACACAAAATGGCCTTCGTTCGCCTCCCGGCTCCGGCGTGCCCCCTAAGACCACGGGGCTATCTCTCAGAAACACATCAGGCGTCTTCGCCACACCGTTAGCCATCCATAAGGCCAGCCACAACGCTCTAACCCCACCGGTACGTGTGGGTTCCGGCCGATTTTTCCTTTAACTACACAAAGCGGCCTTCGTTCGCCTCCCCTGCTCGGGCGCCCCCTAGAACCACGGGATTATCTCATGGAAATGCATCGAGCATGTTCGCCACCAGGTTGGCCATCCACGAGGCCAGCCACAATGCCCTAACCCCACCCATACATGCGGTTTCTAGCCAATTTTTCCTTTAACTACACTAAACGGCCTTCGTTCGCCTCCCCAAAGCAGGGCGCACCCCCTAGGACCGTAGGGTTATCTCCTGAAACGCGTCGACGTCTTCACCACACTGAGGCCAGCCACAACGCCCTAACCCCGCCTGTACATGTGGTTTCTGGCCGATTTTTCCGTTAACTACACTAAATGGCCTTCGTTCGCCTCCTAGCTCCGGGCGCCCCCCTAGGACCGTGGGGTTATCTCCTGGAAACACATCAGGCATCTTCGGCACCCCGTTGGCCATCCACGAGGCTAGTCACCCCGCCCTAACCCTCGCCCATACATGCGGTTTCTGGCCAATTTTTCTGTTAACTACACTAAATGGCCTTCCTTCGCCTCCCGGCTCTGGGCGCGCCCGCTAGGACCGCGGGGTTATCTCCCGGAAACGCATCAGGCATCTACGCCACACCGTTAGCCATCCACAAGGCTAGCCACGACACCCTAACCCCACCTGTACATGTGGTTTCCGGCAGATTTTTCCTTAAACTACACTAAACGGCCTTCGTTCGCCTCCTAGCCCCGGGCGCGCCCCTAGGACCATAGGGTTATCTCCTGGAAACATATCAGGCGTGTTCGCCACCCCGTTAGCCATCCATGAGGCCTACCACAACACCCTAACCCCACCCGTACATGCAGTTTCTGGCTAATTTTTCCTTTAGCTACACTAAACGGCCTTCGTTCGCCTCCCAGCTCCGGGCGCACCCCCTAGGACCATGGAGTTATCTCCCGGAAACGCATCAGGCATCTACGCCACACCGTTAGCCATCCACGAGGCCAGCCACAACGCCCTAACCCGCCTGTACGAGCGGTTTCCGGCTGATTTTTCCTTAAACTAGACTAAACGGCCTTCATTCGCCTCCCAGCCCCGGGCACGCCCCTAGGACCATAGGGTTATCCCCTAGAAACATATCGGGCGTGTTCGCCACCCCGTTAGCCTTCCACGAGGCCAGCCACAACGCCCTAACCCCACCCGTATGTGCGGTTTCTGGCCAATTTTTCCTTTAACTACAATAAACGGCCTTCGTTCGCCTCCCGGCTCTGGGCGTTGTAACAGAACCATCCAAATTATAAGAGCACAAGTATAAAAACAATCACCGAAGTGACTAAATTTCCACACTTGAGCCCATATAATCCCGGCAGTCCACTGAAATCACGAAGGACTTCAAACCAACCAACATATAAGCCAAGATCGTAATGATTCAACAAAACAAGTCAAATGTTACATCCATTTCACAAATAGTTCAATATACATCAGAGTGCAAAATAATTATTACAACGTAAGTTTAAACATAGCGAAAACAAAGTAATTTAAAATTTGTATCCAAATACATGCCAGTACCAGGTCAATCCAACAAAAGCATTAGGGATAAGAGAGATAAGAAGGATCATGCCCATGATCATACTCCACCGCTATGGTAGGAGCCATCCAATTCTTGCAGTAGCCATGATACATCACAACCTGCAACAAGTGGGAATAAACCCTGAGTACGAGAATGTACTCAGCTAGACTTACCCGTCATACACCAGAAATAAAGTGACACCAAGGAGTATGCAAGGCTTTATATAGGTGGGGCTAGCTTGACAACATTTTGCATAAAAGCATATTATATGAGAGCATTATTTTATTATACTAGCAGCAGATTATTATTAATCAACCTTTCATCTAGATTAGCACCTGTGCTAAGCAATCACTTGATTATATACAAACATTAATAACCATATCAGGTTGATTCCAGCTATCAATATTACCATCATCATGATCATCATCAATATTAGAACCATCATTATTTAGTGAGTTCTACGATGCCGCAAGGTCAAGTTCTCACTATCCCAGGGAGACGGCGATTCGAATCGATTTTAACTGAGCTCAGGGGGTATTCCCAACACACACCCAGACAGACCTAGCTAGGGTCGTCTTAGGTTACTCTTGGTACAACTCAAGGCTCGGGCCGGTTATCACGTCGGCAAAACCGGAAAGTCGGATAGCCAGGATGTTCAAGCCATGCTAACCCAAGGACGACGCCAGGACAGTTATACATGCTTGCCCTTGGTCTAGTATGCCGCTATCCCGCGAATTGCCCAACCGCCGCCCGCGTTCCCGTCTTGAGTTGAGCTACCGAGCTTCGCGGCCACTTGGCACACAGGGCCGGGCCAACTATGTGTTGGGCTGCGTTCAACATGACCAAGTGAAACAACGCGTCCAGTCCTTAATCGACTTAGACAGGGTCCACTGTCCCTGCCTGGTCTTCTTTTATTTTAACACTTGGTTCTTTTCCACGATAGCACATATAGCCAACCGTGACCAGAGAAGTAACAACCTATATCTCGTGGATGACAGAGAATCACCTGACTTCTACCGGTCTAAGCATGGCTATGCATTTATCTCGATTCCTGAACTTAAATAGGATTCAAGGTATAATTTGCTGGACAAGGAGAGGATATATATGCAGCAAGTGTTTCCAACCAACTCCTATAACTTAATGCAATAAACAATATAAAGTACTCAATTGCATTTTATAAAAGGGTGGGAGACTTAGAATGCTTCGGGGCTTGCAATAAACAATATAAAGTACCCATCAATAAAGATATGAGCCACACTAAGCATCACACAAAGCAACATTATAAATAAAATCAATCAATTTCTAGACTGCAAACAGTGGCTACAAGATTTAGCTGTAACTAGAGTTATACATATCCAAATGACATGCAACAAGATAATCTAGAAAGCTTATGAAATTGTCTACAAATAATCTTTAATTATCAAAGCATGATTCAATATCTAACATAGCCAAACAACCCAATTTATCCAATCTGGTCAGACAAATTCTAGAGAGCAGCAATTTCTAAAACTGAATATTGCACAGCCATAACTCACAAACCATTTAGCCTATTGCCATGAAAATTTGACACAAGCTAGATGAATGGGTTATCTACAAATTTGTTATAGATAAGTTTCACAACAAATATCATTATCAAGGTGCAATTATCAAAATACTAAAAACCTGTCCAGAAAACTCTAGAATTGAATAAATAGAGCAAATAATATTTCACTTATGTTTCAAACATCAATTTGGTTACAACCAATGTTACCAGCAGTTGACATATATTAAATAAACACTAGAAAATATGATGACTCACCTCAAATAAATTATTATCATGCACTTTTCTATTTATTTATATAACTAGGTGGAATAAGAAGCATATAAGGAACACATAACAAAAGTACACAGTAAATTCTAAGAAAATTACAGTAGCTTACATACATACCCAATAGTCTACTATCAAATTTTCATAGCATTTGCATAAGAGTAGCAACCTCTATGAAAAAGATAAGTTGCTACAGCAATAAACCATGTGAGAGCAAGATAAATCTAAAACTCAATATTTTCTGTAAACACCTGACCATGTTAAGTATCCAAAGGTCACAAAAGTATCATGCAAAGGTAGTGGAACCATATTTTCCATTTTTACACTTTTATTTCAATTATTAATCAATAAAATCCATTTACTAGGCATCAAGCAAGATACCTAAAGAACTCAATCATACTGCATCCAATGGACCCCAAATTTTTATCACAATACACTCATAGCACCAGAAGGCTACCACAAAAATTTCACATCAAATGGAGCACTACAATTTGAGATATGAATTTATCGAGAGCAAACCCTAGATAGCCGAGATCTATTTTTATCTCAAAAACTTTCTACTAAAACATGCAATAATATTATACCACTGCATAGATCTACTCTCAAGGATTCCAAAAAGTCCTCATTTGCTATTTAAGATTTTTCTTTTGATTTGTTATGAATTTCCAAAATTTCAGCCACAAAATGAAATAAAGGAAAACAGGAAAAAGAGAAATCGCACTGTGTAGAACTATTCATCTGAGTCACAACCTTTGCAGATAACCCCTGTCTTTGTCCGAATTCGAGTGCAGGTCCTCCTTCTTCTCTTTGACGCAGAAACAGAGGAGCTCGTCGGGGCATCGGTTTCTCACGGAAGGAAGCCATGCCGGCCGCCGCAGAGAGGTCCTGCGGCCTCGTAGGGCTCGCTTGGCCCCCAAGGGTGCTCGTGGCTTGGCCGGAGACGGACCGAGGCCTCCCCGGGCTACGACGAACAGCGACCTCGGTGGAGAGAGCTCCGGCGCGGCGACGGCAGCTTCCAAGGGCACGGCCGGGCGTGAGAGAGGCGCGGGAAGGGCGGATATGTTTGCGAGGGGCCGTGGCGCACCCACAAATGGCCTTTCTCACACCGAGATGGCCCGCGGCCGTCGTGCGGCCTTGGCAGCTGGCCGTGGCGTCGTGAGCTGCGCCAACGGCGGCGCCCCGCGGCAACGACCAACGACGGCGATGGCGACCAGGAAGAGGTGCGGGTGGTGCGGCGGAGAGTGGCGAGAGTGGTGCCGTGCTCGGCTGGAGTTGGGAGAGGCCGAGGGGAAGGAACGAGCGGCGGCGAGGAGCCTCCGCTTGCCGGCAATGGTGGCAGCGCTCTGCGCTTCGCGTTCCGGCGAGGACGAGCGAGGGAGAGAGAGCGAAACGACGGGGAGAGCGAGCCGGAAGGAGTGGAGAGTGTGGGAGATGCCTCTGCTGCTCCCCCACGCGGCGTCGAAGGCAGGGACGCGTCCGGGGAGGTGGGGCGCTGCTCGCGCATGGTGGACGCCAGAAGTCACCACAGCGTCGCGACGCCGTTCACCCCGCCGGCACCGACCGACTCGGTTTGGGTTGTTTTTGGGCCATTTGGAGCAGGAATTCAGCTATGGGCCTTAAAGCAAAAATGTTGAGCGCTTGATACTCTACAACATTTGTTAAGAGCTCATGAGCATTAGACATCAGGATTAGGGGTTAATTCAACCCAAATCTGGCTATGTCAGCAAGTCATTATGGTTAAACTTTGACTTGTTCAATCACCAAATTGACAGTCCAAACTTACTCGAATTGAACCCAACTTTTGGCATGCTCACGCCCAAAGGATTAGCCCCAACCTTTATTTTTGGACAAACTCAAGTTGCTTAGCAAAATCTTGAGAACGCGAGACGTCAACCAAGATTACCATGATTTCCAGACTTAGAATTTTCCAAGTGCTGAAAACTGCTGTTGATTCAACATTGGGGCTCTTGTTTAACCCAGTTAGAAGCTGAATCGTAGTTGGTTCCTTAAATAAAGTTTGTTGGCCACAACTTATACTTCAACTTTCATTAAAGGTTAAACCCCAGAATATGAACATAAGACCAAGTTGTACTTTGATCAAAGCAAAGCAACTTGATATAGCTTTTAAACTAGGGTTTTAGGTTAATTTAGGCATTTTCTTGACATTTGCTCAATATGAACCCTTTGTAACTTTTCTTCATGAGTTCAATTAGAGTCCTTTGAGCAAGATTGCATGACTTGGCTGAATCTCCATATACTCATGCACTTGATAAGGCCTTTCAAGCACGGATAAAACTTATCATTTCATGTGGCTTTTATTGATTCCAAACTTCACGAAACTTTTTCAGTGATCACTATAGATGGATAGTGATGTGAGACACATGAGAGAAAGTTCATTATCATTACTCAACATATATAGCTTAAGTCCAATCTTGCTGCTAAGTTAGTGACTAACACCCGGGGTGTTACAGCCCTCCCCCCTTAAAGGAATCTCGTCCCGAGATTCAGGACGAAAGGAACTCAAGGGAAGAGAAGTGTTTCACTCACTCACAACTATGACCAAAGCACATAGTCGCTCAAACTCCATCAAGGAGATAAGCACAACTAGTTGTATTGAGGGTTCAACAATGAAGCACCAAAAGTGGTAGCTCTATTTGTCAACCTCGTCCAACAGGTGGTTATGCTCATTATACTTGGAGGATGAGAATGACTTTTAGCAATAGGACAACTTTTTTTAATTTTTCACGTCATTGAAAAGTTAACTCTTGCCTGAAGAATTTTCCTTCATTGACTTCCATGAAGCATTGTTACTTTGGGAGGAATCCAAGACAACACGATACTTCTTTCACAGAGTTTGAGGACCATCTAGGTTTAGTAACTAACTACCCACCAGTATCTACTTCGATTGGAGAATATAGCATAGGCCATATGAACTTGCATTAGGCTTCAAATCTCATGAAGTATACTTATTGTAAGGGTTCGATGTTAGCTCATGAAGTTTGAAAAACAGTCTTCTATTAAAATGGCTTGAAAACAACCTTCCAAGAATCATTAGGTCAAGGACAGGATACATTCTCTGAGGTGATCGACAACTGACTAACCAAAAGATAGGGTCTATGCTGGTGGTGATGGCTCATCACTTAGATGCCAATCGATGGAAAGCTACATAAGGTTCTATGTGTGCCGTTCTCTTTCCCGATATCAACACTATAGCATCTAGGTCTATCGAGTAAGTGGTGAAGGCGATAGCTAACTCTATTGGCTTCAACGTTCACGATGATCCTCATATGGAAACCTTTGTATCCAAGTGGTAACAATTATTTGTGTTGAATCGGATGCAACCTCTTGGGTAAAAACACAAAGAAGGTACAAAAGGATAGTTAGCATTGAAACTACTATTGAAGAAAGACAACATCGGGGTTTGGAGGACAACAAAGGTTGCAAGCATACGGCAAATTAGGGAAACAGCAAACCACCAAACAAGTTGAGTACCATTTTCCTTCACGGTGTAGTTGTACGGTAAGGTTGATTGACTAGCACTATAACATATCTGGTCTGAACGGACTATTTTTGACATTGAGGCTTCATCTTTTAGGATCAAGCAACAGCCTTAAAATCCAAAATATGTTGATTGACACTTTTCAAATGGTGTTCCATTATGTTTCTAGCAGTTGACAGCTTGGCACACCTTGACTACTCGAGGATGAGGGACTAGTACTGAATACTCCTTAAGTTGGCAAAGTATTTTCTTCTATCTGTGTGATTGGCCAAGATGGAACTGATGCACTCACTGTGAGGGTTGGAAGTGAAAGTAACCAAACATTGCTAGCTAGTCTATAGATTTCCTTTATATAACATTGTTCTATGAGACATAGCCTTCATAGCTACCAAAGAATCATTACCTAGCTGGATATTTAACCTTCTTTTGGTAACTAATCAGTTGTCTCTCAACACTAAAAAGCTTCAAGGCTTCAAATTTTTCAAGTAGCAAGCAATTGCGCTTGATTCCAACACCGATAATCACCATCAAAGTCAGCAGAAAAAGGGGTCATATCATGAGAGGATTGATTTTCACTATAAGCTCATCCTATACGTGACTCACATGATTTAGCAGGAAGACATGAGAACCAATGACTTGTAAAGAAGCATATGGTTCCTTGGTCTGACAACTAATCCAACTTCAAGTGTTGTGTGCCGTTTTTATCCAATACTAACAAAATCAAAAGCTCTGCTAAAGGGTTTCCACTGCTTAAGGGAGGGTTAAGCGGAGTCCTTTGTTTACCATTACTCATAGACATGATAAAGCGGTGGCTTCTATATATGTCAGTGATCTACTCTTCAAAGGTCATCCTCTTTGCAACTTCAGAAGAAAGCACTACAACACTAAGCTTGATGAGAGCATTAGGATGAAACAGAAGGATAACCAAGGAAAAAGCTCACAATAGGACAACTTATCGGTGTGGTTCCGTAATGGATCATGACTAAAACCATGATACCCACGCGTGCTGAGCAGCATAACCGTATGGTTGCAATTCATAGGTTGCCCTCAGTTTCGTTGTGGCACCATTAGTTCTTGATCATAACCTCATTACTAAGCCTACAACCAATGAGAAATCTCATGGAGCATAATTGGGTTGTGGATATATGGATCTTTTGATAAGTTACGAGAAGATAACCAAAGGAAAGATCACAAGGATATATCTCAGTGGTATAATTTCTGCAATGGATTATGACTAGCAAACTCGATACCAGTGCACACCTAGTAACACAACCATGTGCCGGCCGGTCACAAGGAAGCTCTAGGTTCTGTCATGGCACCGTAGAATGCCAATCGTATCACCACTACTGAGCTTACACCCAAAGGAAAAATTTCAATGGCACAAATTTGATTATAAGAACAAGCATTCTACAAGGAAGGGATAGCGAGCAAGAGTAGCCACAAAATTTGGAGTCAACAAGGGTGTGATTTGAGGTCAAAGCACAGCACCAGAGAACATAGATTAATTGCCGTAGACAATTGAGCAGGAGATTCTTGCTTTATTTCCCGCACACCTTGCATCCACCAAGGAACTACTAAGTAAGTGATCAACATGAGACTAGGTCATGGTAAGTAAGATCATGAGATCAAGATTGATAAGCATCCTGAGAATTAGAAATGTTGGAGATGAATGGAACAAACTCCAAGGGCAAAGCCGATATAATGAAGAATGTTGGACATATAAAGATCTTGGAGCATCGAGATGAATTGACTAAAATTCCAAGACAATAACTTGACAGACCAATTAGAGATTGAATTGATATGGTAACTATATGATTTTCAAGTGAAAGATTTCAAGATTAGACATTGAGGGATTAACGTCATACCAGATCATCAAAAGGATAGGCAGTTAAGAGGTCCAACTTAGATTTTGTCGTGGTCTCTACAACTAGCAAAAGCAACCAAGGTTAAGGGCTGGCCTTTAGCAAGATATTACAGGGTTGGTAAATCACACAAGGGTGCTCACCTCTAGGAAGAAACCACAATGGTCAAGGGATGGCACTAATGAAAGCTCAACTGGTTTGGTCAAACAAACTAGGATCTTCGCCAGGGTGCACATATATGCCATACGCAAACATCAAGGGTCTGGCCTGGAGCTTACGGTTTGAACATAGGCATGGTTAGAAGTTTTTACAATGCAAAACCCAAAGGTTAACAATCATGTCTATAGGCACAGGATCCTAAGATGGAGAACTTAATCAGAGACGACAACCATGCGATTATTATGACAGGAGCATTGTTCTAAGATGAGCTATTCGACACTCATGTGCTCACCGAGGACAATTGAGGCTACGACTATGGTACTAGTTAGACAACAAGTATCCACATAAACATGACAGCTTAACAAGCACTTGAGAGCTCAAACAAATGGGCTTTAAGCAACCATTCAAAGCAAAAACTCACACAAAATAAGCACTTATATGCAACAACACAATACAGTGACCTATTTACAAAGATCAATCAGGAAGCAAGATATGCTACCAAATAAGTGGATAAAGCTAAGTCTTTTAGGTACACGATGATTTGTAAGAAAAGTAGCAAAGAATCTAAAGGATTTTGGTTATGGCTACACCAAGGACACATAGACACACCACACACAAGAACTAGCATTTTTAGAAAGTCTCATGCAAGGCTAGCAAACACCTAGAGCAAACACTAAGTTAACAAGAATGAACAATACTATCATGCAGCTCTTCACAACCAAGACATATAGTAACGCAGCAAGCACGTGCATTTTAGTCAAAGTCAAAACTAGAGTTGTAGGCATCAAACAAAGGTGATCTTAGACTTTTCGAAGGCTTAGGAAGTTTACCCCAACCTGATTATATCAAAAACTATTCCAAAAGTTAACATGACCAAACATACCAGTATTTTAGGTTTGCATAAGCTTGGACAGAAAACTGACATAAACTTCAGAGATACATAACTAGAGTTTTAGAGATCCAATGAGTGTGATTCTTAACTTGATAGAAAGATCCTTAAGTTATCTAAAACTTTCTTATTATCATATTAAGATAATTCTACAGCTAGCAAGGGCAAACAATGCAAAGACAACAGCTCTATTCAGATCTAGACAGGTTCAGCCATTCTGTTTTACAAGCTTATAACCGGAGATGTAGACCACCAAAAGTAGTGATCAAGGACATTTTGGAAAGCTTAACAAAAGTACTACACTTCTTCTATTAATGTCAAAACCTGATTCTAAAAGCATAGAGGTCATACAATCTAAACATTCAGATCTGTCCAGAGGACATGCAGAACTGGACAGCCAGGTTCAAAAATCTATAACTCCTAAATGACCAGCCCTAAAATCATGAAATTTTAGGATCTGAAAGATAAAGAAGTTAGCTACAACTTTTATGTTGACCACATTCATAAAAAAAACACTATTATCTTCATGAAAATATGGGTACCATAGAAACTGTCCCAACAGCCAACAAGTTGAATACAACACCAAACAATGTTTCTCCATTGTTTTATTAGCAAGAGAGCACACAAAACATATTATTCTAGTAGCTCCAAATGTTTTAACCTTTGACCACCATATTTTAGCTTAGTCACAAGAAGGGATAAACATGAGGGTTATAATTATTTAAGTAAGACCCAAATTAACTTTGCAAAAGCTTGATGAAGCAAAATATTTGCCACTAGACAAAAACTAAAGAACACCTAAGTTCAAGTTTGTAACATCAACTCTTTGTATCAAAACTAAGCAATATTTTTTTTTTTTAGTTAATTGATATTAGAAGCATCATAAGACAACCTCTACACACTTATTCACTAACAAGCTTTCACATACGTTTAGCCATGGAACTAATGTGAAGATAGCTTAAAAGAGAGAACATGATATTAGATTCAAATGAGCAGGTATCGGCTTCTATCAAGGTATCACTACATGTTTTAGTTTCAAAAGGTTAAATTTTCAGCCACTACCAACTTGTTATGCAATTTCATTAAAAGCAACCATACAAGGCAAAGCTATGCACACACTATCTTTAAGCATTCCAATTCAAACAACATAGATGACAATATTATCATCTAACTTTATACAGGAAAGACTATAACAACACATCAATCACAAGTTACTTGATATTGGAAATAAGGGTGAGAAGAGCAGAGTTATGTATAAAGCAACAACCATGGTGATGCATGCTTCGTCCTATTCGTCCTCACAAAATTGCCAGCCTAAGGTGGCAATCACGTTCTATATCGGTGGCATAACACGCACTCTCGATATATAACTAGTCGTCATGTAGATTTAATCTACGCATTTGTGATTAGCGTACCTGCAGAAGATTTCATTACAGCCCAACAATTCCCCAATATATAGCACAAACAACAAAATCCAAGGAAAGCAGTAAACTAAATACTTTCTGTATGCATGTCCCCACATACATACTTCAGTATCACAACTACCCGACAGATATACCCACAATTAAATACTTTTATAATTGCATGGTTTTGACATGACAATTATTCCAGTATCACAATCTAGCACTTCCCTAGACCGCCGGTTGGACGATCATGCTCTCATATCTCATCATTCTAATGCACACATATGGCTAATTCATATATGCGGGCTACCTCCACCATTTGACCATAGGGTAGCCATAGTGTGGTCATCACACATACATACCTTGGCCTGGGCGTAGATGCAAAATTTAAAATCCCCCAAGTTAGTACTTAGATAGCCACCTAATAGTCCTTATTTGGGCATAAAGGATTTGACCACCGGCATACTTAAGTTTTTAAATTAAGATTTGAACACACCTACATATATATGTAGCTAATAGTTTTGTCAAAACTAATCTTTTGTAAACAAAAGCTTTTGTTTTAAATACACAAATGACAGGTTTAATGTTGAATCTTGCTCGATGCCACCTGTAATGTAACCGTCCAAATTATAAGAGCACAAGTATGAAAACAATCACCGAAGTGACTAAATTTCCACACTTGAGCCCATATAATCCCGGCAGTCCACTGAAATCACGAAGGACTTCAAACCAACCAACATATAAGCTAAGATCGTAATGATTCAACAAAACAAGTCAAATGTTACATCCATTTCACAAATAGTTCAATATACATCAGAGTGCAAAATAATTATTACAACGTAAGTTTAAACATAGCGAAAACAAAGTAATTTAAAATTTGTATCCAAATACATGCCAGTACCAGGTCAATCCAACAAAAGCATTAGAGATAAGAGAAATAAGAAGGATCATGCCCATGATCATACTCCACCACTATGGTAGGAGCCATATTCTTGCAAAGAGCCATGATACATCACAACCTGCAACAAGTGGGAATAAACCACCGAGTGCGAGAATGTACTCGCTAGACTTACCCGTCATAAACCAGAAATAAAGTGACACCAAGGAGTATGCAAGGCTTTATATAGGTGGGGCTAGCTTGACAACATTTTGCATAAAAGCATATTATATGAGAGCATTATTTTATTATACTAGCAGCAGATTATTATTAATCAACCTTTCATCTAGATTAGCACCTGTGTTAAGCAATCACTTGATTATATACAAACATTAATAACCATATCGGGTTGATTCCAGCTATCAATATTACCATCATCATGATCATCATCAATGTTAGAACCATCATTATTTAGTGAGTTCTACGATGCCGCAAGGTCAAGTTCTCACTATCCGGGAGAGACGGCGATTCGAATCGATTTTAATCGAGCTCGGGGGGTATTCCCAACACACACCCGCACAGACCTAGCTAGGGTCGTCTTAGGTTACTCTTGGTACAACTCAGGCTCGGGCCCGGTTATCACGTCGGCAAAACCGGAAAGTCGGATAGCCAGGATGTTCAAGCCATGCTAACCCAAGGACGACGCCAGGACAGTTATACATGCTTGCCCTTGGTCTAGTATGCCGCTATCCCGCGAATTGCCCAACCGCCGCCTGCGTTCCCGTCTTGAGTTGAGCTACCGAGCTTCGCGGCCACTTGGCACACAGGGCCGGCCAACTATGTGTTGGGCTGCGTTCAACATGACCAAGAGTGAAACAACGCGTCCCAGTCCTTAATCGACTCGCATGGGTCCACTTGTCCCCGCCCGGTCTTCTTTTATTTTAACACTTGGTTCTTTTCCACGATAGCACATATAGCCAACCGTGACCAGAGAAGTAACAACCTATATCTCGCGGATGACAGAGAATCACCTGACTTCTACCGGTCTAAGCATGGCTATGCATTTATCTCGATTCCTGAACTTAAATAGGATTCAAGGTATAATTTGCTGGACAAGGAGAGGATATATATGCAGCAAGTGTTTCCAACCAACTCCTATAACTTAATGCAATAAACAATATAAAGTACTCAATTGCATTTTATAAAAGGGTGGGAGACTTAGAATGCTCCGGGGCTTGCCTGGAATAAGACCCAAAGTCAGTCAAGTTAGCTTGCACCATCTTCGGGTTCAACTCCAACATCTTGTCCTTCACATAGTTCATCTAGCGTACCTAGATGAGATGCAAGATGCAAGTGTATAAATACATGGAAATGCAATAGATGATGCATCACATTCATAAAACAAGACAAGCATAGCCACACCAGACGATATGAGCTCATTAAAGAGCAAGCTATCCACACTCATGCAAACAGATGGATGACAAGCATATCAAACATGAAACTCATATCACAAGGTCACAGGTATATTACTTAACCCATCAATAAAGATATGAGCCACACTAAGCATCACACAAAGCAACATTATAAATAAAATCAATCAATTTCTAGACTGCAAACAGTGGCTACAAGATTTAGCTGTAACTAGAGTTATACATATCCAAATGACATGCAACAAGATAATCTAGAAAGCTTATGAAATTGTCTACAAATAATCTTTAATTATCAAAGCATGATTCAATATCTAACATAGCCAAACAACCCAATTTATCCAATCTGGTCAGACAAATTCTAGAGAGCAGCAATTTCTAAAACTGAATATTGCACAGCCATAACTCACAAACCATTTAGCCTATTGCCATGAAAATTTGACACAAGCTAGATGAATGGGTTATCTACAAATTTGTTATAGATAAGTTTCACAACAAATATCATTATCAAGGTGCAATTATCAAAATACTAAAACCTGTCCAGAAAACTCTAGAATTGAATAAATAGAGCAAATAATATTTCACTTATGTTTCAAACATCAATTTGGTTACAACCAATGTTACCAGCAGTTGACATATATTAAATAAACACTAGAAAATATGATGACTCACCTCAAATAAATTATTATCATGCACTTTTCTATTTATTTATATAACTAGGTGGAATAAGAAGCATATAAGGAACACATAACAAAAGTACACAGTAAATTCTAAGAAAATTACAGTAGCTTACATACATACCCAATAGTCTACTATCAAATTTTCATAGCATTTGCATAAGAGTAGCAACCTCTATGAAAAAGATAAGTTGCTACAGCAATAAACCATGTGAGAGCAAGATAAATCTAAAACTCAATATTTTCTGTAAACACCTGACCATGTTAAGTATCCAAAGGTCACAACAGTATCATGCAAAGGTAGTGGAACCATATTTTCCATTTTTACACTTTTATTTCAATTATTAATCAATAAAATCCATTTACTAGGCATCAAGCAAGATACCTAAAGAACTCAATCATACTGCATCCAATGGACCCCAAATTTTTATCACAATACACTCATAGCACCAGAAGGCTACCACAAAAATTTCACATCAAATGGAGCACTACAACTTGAGATATGAATTTATCGAGAGCAAACCCTAGATAGCCGAGATCTATTTTTATCTCAAAAACTTTCTACTAAAACATGCAATAATATTATACCACTGCATAGATCTACTCTCAAGGATTCCAAAAAGTCCTCATTTGCTATTTAAGATTTTTCTTTGATTTGTTATGAATTTCCAAAATTTCAGCCAGAAAATGAAATAAAGGAAAACAGGAAAAAGAGAAATCGCACTGTGTAGAACTATTCATCTGAGTCACAACCTTTGCAGATAACCCCCTGTCTTTGTCCGAATTCGAGCGCGAGGTCCTCCTTCTTCTCTTTGACGCAGGAAACAGAGGAGCTCGTCGGGGCATCGGTTTCTCACGGAAGGAAGCCATGCCGGCCGCTGCAGAGAGGTCCTGCGGCCTCGTAGGGCTCGCGCGGCCCCAAGGGTGCTCGTGGCTTGGCCGGAGACGGACCGAGGCCTCCTGGCTACGACGAACAGCGACCTCGGTGGAGAGAGCTCCGCGCGACGGCAGCTTCCAAAGGGCACGGCTGGCAGGAGAGAGGCGCGGGGAAGGGCGGATATGCAGGGGCCGTGGCGCACATAGTCGGCCTTTCTCACACCGGAGATGGCCCGCAGCCGCAGCGGCCTTTGGCAGCTGGCCGCTGCGTCGTGAGCTGCGCCAACGGCGGCGCCCGGCGGCAACGACCAACGACGCGGCGATGGCGACCAGGGAAGAGGTGCGGGTGGTGCGGCGGAGAGTGGCGAGAGTGGTGCCGTGCTCGGCTGGAGTTGGGAGAGGCCAGAGGGGAAGGAACGAGCGGCGGCGAGGAGCTCTGCTTGCCGGCAATGGTGGCAGCTGGCTCGCGCTCTGCCCGGCGAGGACGAGCGAGGGAGAGAGAGCGAAACGACGGGGAGAGCGAGCTGGAAGGGGAGTGGAGAGTGTGGGAGATGCCTCTGCTGCTCCCCCAACGGCGTCGGGAAGGCAGGACGCCGCGTCCCAGGGGAGGTGGGGGCGCTGCTCGCATGGTGGACGCCAGAGTCACCACGCGTCGCGACGCCGTTCACCCCGCCGGCACCGACTGACTCGGTTTGGGCTGTTTTTGGGCCATTTGGAGCAGGAATTCAGCTATGGGCCTTAAAGCAAAAATGTTGAGCGCTTGATACTCTACAACATTTGTTAAGAGCTCATGAGCATTAGACATCAGGATTAGGGGTTAATTCAACCCAAATCTGGCTATGTCAGCAAGTCATTATGGTTAAACTTTGACTTGTTCAATCACCAAATTGACAGTCCAAACTTACTCGAATTGAACCCAACTTTTGGCATGCTCACGCCCAAAGGATTAGCCCCAACCTTTATTTTTGGACAAACTCAAGTTGCTTAGCAAAATCTTGAGAACGCGAGACGTCAACCAAGATTACCATGATTTCCGGACTTAGAATTTTCCAAGTGCTGAAAAACTGGCCGTTGATTCAACATTGGGGCTCTTGTTTAACCCAGGTTAGAAGCTGAATCGTAGTTGGTTCCTTAAATAAAGTTTGTTGGCCACAACTTATACTTCAACTTTCATTAAAGGTTAAACCCCAGAATATGAACATAAGACCAAGTTGTACTTTGATCAAAGCAGCAACTTGATATAGCTTTAAACTAGGGTTTTAGGTTAATTTAGGCATTTTCTTGACATTTGCTCAATATGAACCCTTTGTAACTTTTCTTCATGAGTTCAATTAGAGTCCTTTGAGCAAGATTGCATGACTTGGCTGAATCTCCATATACTCATGCACTTGATAAGGCCTTTCAAGCACGGATAAAACTTATCATTTCATGTGGCTTTTATTGATTCCAAACTTCACGAAACTTTTTCAGTGATCACTATAGATGGATAGTGATGTGAGACACATGAGAGAAAGTTCATTATCATTACTCAACATATATAGCTTAAGTCCAATCTTGCTGCTAAGTTAGTGACTAACACCCGGGGTGTTACAGGCGTGCCCCCTAGGAGCGCAGGGTTATCTCCCGAAAATGCATCAGGCGTCTTCGCCACCCCATTAGCCATCGACGAGGCTAGCCACCCCGCCCTAACCTTGCCCGTGCGTGCGGTTTTCGGTCGATTTTTCCATTAACTACACTAAACAAACTTCATTCGCCTCCTAGCTCCGGGCGCGCCCCCTAGGACCGCGGGGTTATCTCCTGGAAACGTATCGGGCGTCTTCGGCACCCCGTTAGCCATCCACGAGGCTAGTCACCTTGCCCTAACCCTCGCCCATACGTGCTGTTTCTGGCTGATTTTTCTATTAACTACACTAAATGGCCTTCGTTCGCCTCCCGGCTCTGGGCGCACCCCCTAGGACCACGGTGTTATCTCCTGGAAACGCATCAGGGGTCTTTGCCACACCGTTAGCCATCCATGAGGCTAGCCACAATGCCTTAACCCCCCCTCAGACGTGCGATTTTCGGTCGATTTTTTTTCCTTCAACTACACTAAACGGCCTTCGTTCGCCTCCCGGCTTCGGCCACGCCCCTAGGACCACAGGGTTATCTCCTGGAAATGCATCGAGCGTGTTCACCACCGCATTATCCATCCACGAGGTCAGCCACAACGCCCTAACCCCACCCGTACGTGCGGTTTGTAGCCACTTTTTCCTTTAACTACACTAAACGGCCTTTGTTCGCCTCCCGGCTCCGGGCGCGCCCTCTAGGACCATAGGGTTATCTCCCAGAAATACATTGGGCGTCTTCGCCACCCTGTTAGCCACCCACGAGGCCAGCCACCATGCCCTAACCCTGCCCGTACTTGCGGTTTCCGGTTGATTTTTCCGTTAACTACACTAAATGGCCTTCGTTCGCCTGCCAGCTCCGGGCGCGCCCCCTAGGACTGCGGGGTTATCTCCTAGAAATGCATCGGGCATCTTTGGCAACCCGTTAGCCATCCACGAGACTAGTCACCCCACCCTAACCCTCGCCCGTACGTGCGGTTTCTGGTCGATTTTTCCGTTAACTACACAAAATGGCCTTCGTTCGCCTCCCGGCTCCGGCGTGCCCCCTAGGACGATGGGGTTATCTCTCAGAAACACATCAGGCGTCTTTGCCACACCGTTAGCCATCCATGAGGCCAGCCACAACGCTCTAACCCCACCGGTACGTGTGGGTTCCGGCCGATTTTTCCTTTAACTACACAAAGCGGCCTTCGTTCGCCTCCCAGGCTCCGGGCGCGCCCCTAGAACCACGGGATTATCTCATGGAAATGCATCGAGCATGTTCGCCACCAGGTTGGCCATCCACGAGGCCAGCCACAATGCCCTAACCCCACCCATACATGCGGTTTCTAGCCAATTTTTCCTTTAACTACACTAAACGGCCTTCGCTCGCCTCCCAGCTTCGGGCGCACCCCCTAGGACCGTAGGGTTATCTCCCGGAAACGCGTCGGACGTCTTCACCACACTGAGGCCAGCCACAACGCCCTAACCCCGCCTGTACATGTGGTTTCTGGCTGATTTTTCCGTTAACTACACTAAATGGCCTTCGTTCGCCTCCTAGCTCCGGGCGCGCCCCCTAGAACCGTGGGATTATCTCCTGGAAACGCATCAGGCATCTTTGGCACCCCGTTAGCCATCCACGAGGCTAGTCACCCCGCCCTAACCCTCGCCCATACATGCGGTTTCTAGCCAATTTTTCTGTTAACTACACTAAATGGCCTTCGTTCGCCTCCCGGCTCTGGGCGCGCCCGCTAGGACCGCGGGGTTATCTCCCGAAAATGCATTAGGCATCTACGCCACACCGTTAGCCATCCACAAGGCTAGCCAAGACACCATAACCCCGCCTGTACATGTGGTTTCCGGCCGATTTTTCCTTAAACTACACTAAACGGCCTTCGTTCGCCTCCTAGCCCCGGGCGCGCTCCTAGGACCACAGGGTTATCTCCTGGAAACATATCAGGCGTGTTCGCCACCCCGTTAGCCATCCATGAGGCCTACCACAACACCCTAACCCCACCCGTACGTGCGGTTTCTGGCTAATTTTTCCTTTAGCTACACTAAACGGCCTTCGTTCGCCTCCCAGCTCCGGGCGCATCCCCTAGGACCGTAGAGTTATGTCTAGGAAATGCATCAGGCGTCTTCGCCACCCCGTTAGCCATCCACGAGGCTAGCCACCCTACCCTAACCCTGCCCGTATGTGCGGTTTTCGGTCGATTTTTCTGTTAACTACACTAAACGGCCTTCGTTTGCCTCCCAGCTCCGGGTGTGCCCCCTAGGACCGTGGGGTTATCTCTTGGAAACGCATCGAGCGTCTTCGGCACCCCGTTAGCCATCCACGAGGCTAGTCACCCTGCCCTAACCTAGGCCCGTACGTGCGGTTTCTGGCTGATTTTTCCATTGACTATACTAAATGGCGTTCGTTTGCCTCCCGGCTTCGGGCGCGCCCCTAGAACTGTGGGCTTATCTCCCAGAAATGCATCAGGCATCTTTGCCACACTGTTAGCCATCCATGAGGCCAAAGACAACGCCCTAACCCTGCCTGTACGTGCAGTTTCCGGCCGATTTTTCCTTTAACTACACTAAACGGCCTTCGTTCGCCTCTCGGCTCTGGGCGCGCCCCTAGGACCGTGGGGTTGTCCCCTAGAAACGCATCAGGCGTGTTCGCCACCCCATTAGCCATCCACGAGGCCAGCCACAACGCCCTAACCCCACCCGTACGTGCGGTTTCTGGCCAATTTTTCCTTTAGCTACACTAAACGGCCTTCGTTCGCCTCCTGGCTCCAGGCGCACCCCATAGGACCCCAGGGTTATCTCTAGGAAATGCATCGGGTGTCTTCCCCACACCGTTAGCCATCCATGAGGCCAGCAACCCAGCCCTAACCCTACCCGTACGTGCGGTTTCCGGTCGATTTTTCCGTTAACTACACTAAACGGCCTTCGTTCGCCTCCTAGCTCCAGGCGCGCCCCCTAGGACCACAGGGTTATCTCCTGGAAATGCATCGGGCATGTTAGCCACCCCGTTAGCCATCCATGATGACGGCCACAACGCCCTAACCCCACCAGTACGTACGGTTTCTAGCCAATTTTTCCTTTAACTACACTAAAAGGCCTTCGTTCGCCTCCCGGCTCCGGGCGCGCCCCATAGGACCACAGGGTTATCTCCCAGAAATGCATCAGGCGTCTTTGCAACCCTGTTAGCCATCCACGAGGCTAGACACCCTGCCCTAACCCTCGCCCGTACGTGTGGTTTCTGGCCGATTTTTCCGTTAACTACACTTAATGGCCTTCGTTCACTTCCCGGCTCCGGGCGCGCCCTCTAGGACTGTGGGTCTCCTGGAAAGGCATCGGGTGTCTTCGCCACCCTGTTAGCCATCCACGAGGCCAGCCACCCCACCGTATCCCTGCCCGTACGTGCGGTTTTCGGTCGATTTTTCCATTAACTACACTAAACAGCCTTCGTTCGC
Source organism: Chrysopogon serrulatus (assembly GCA_015844335.1). Taxonomy (NCBI): domain Eukaryota; kingdom Viridiplantae; phylum Streptophyta; class Magnoliopsida; order Poales; family Poaceae; genus Chrysopogon; species Chrysopogon serrulatus. The sequence continues at coordinate 32,376 of JADLZL010004797.1, read as the reverse complement.
CTCCTAGCTCCGAGCGCGCCCCCTAGGACCATGGGGTTATCTCCTAGAAATGCATCGGGCGTCTTCGGCACCCCGTTAGCCATCCACGAGGCTAGTCACCCCGCCCTAACCCTCACTTGTACATGTGATTTTTGGCTGATTTTTCCATTAACTACACTAAATGGCCTTCGTTCGCCTCTCGGCTCTGGGCGCGCCCCCTAGAACCATGGGCTTATCTCCTGGAAACGCATCAAGCGTCTTTGCCACACCGTTAGCCATCCATGAGGCCAAACACAACGCCCTAACCACGCCTGTACGTGTGGTTTCCGGCCGATTTTTCCATTAACTACACTAAACGGCCTTCGTTCGCCTCCTGGCTCCGAGCGCGCCCCAAGGACCGCGGGGTTATCTCCTGGAAAAGCATCGGGCATGTTCACCACCCCGTTAGCCTATGAGGCCAGCCACAACGCCCTTACCCCACCCGTACGTACGGTTTTTGGCCAATCTTTCCTTTAACTACACTAAACGACCCTCGTTTGCCTCCTGGCTCTAGGCGTGCCCCCTAGGACCGTAGGGTTTTCTCCCGAAAATGCATCGGGCATCTGCGCCACCCCGTTAGCCATCCACGAGGCAAGCCTCCCCGCCCTAACCCTGCCCGTACGTGTGGTTTTTGATCGATTTTTTCGTTAACTACACTAAATGGCCTTCGTTCGCCTCCCAGCTCTGGGCGTGCCCCCTAGGACCGTGGGGTTATCTCCTGGAAATACATCGGGCGTCTTCGGCACCACGTTAGCCATCCATGATGCCGGCCACAACGCCCTAACCCACCTGTACGTACGGTTTCTAGCCAATTTTTCCTTTAACTATACTAAAAGGCCTTCGTTCGCCTCCCGGCTCTGGGCGCGCCCCATAGAACCACAGGGTTATCTGCTAGAAATGCATCGGGCGTCTTCGTAATCCTGTTAGCCATCCACAACGCTAGTCACCCCGACCTAACCCTCGCCCGTACGTGTGGTTTCTGGCCGATTTTTCTGTTAACTACACTATATGGCCTTCTTTCGCCTCTTGGCTCCGGACGTGCCCCTAGAACCATGGGGTTATCTCCCGGAAATGCATCAGGCGTCTTTGCCACACCGTTAGCCATCCATAAGGCCAAACACAACGCCCTAACCCCACCTATACGTGCGGTTTCTGGCCGATTTTTCCTTTAACTACACTAAACGGCCTTCGTTCGCCTCCCGGCTCCGGGCGCGCCCCTAGGACCGTGGGGTTATCCCCTAGAAACACATCGGGCGTGTTCGCCACCCCGTTAGCCATCCACGAGGCTAGCCACAATGCCCTAACCCCACCCGTACTTGCGGTTTCTAGCTAATTTTTCCTTTAGCTACACTAGACGGCCTTCGTTCGCATCCCGGCTCCGGGCGCGCCCCGTAGGACCGTGTGCTTATGCATCGGGTGTCTTCCCCACCCTGTTAGCCATCCATGAGGCTAGCAACCCTGCCCTAACCCTGCCCGTACGTGCGGTTTCCGGCCGATTTTTCCGTTAACTACACTAAACGGCCTTCGTTCGCCTCCCAGCTCCGGGCGCGCCCCCTAGGACACGGGGTTATCTCTTGGAAACGCATCAGGCGTGTTCACCACACCGTTAGCCATCCATGATGCCAGCCACAACGCCCTAACCCCACCTGTATGTGTGGTTTCTCGCCAATTTTTCCTTTAACTACACTGAAAGGCCTCGTTTGCCTCCCGGCTCCGGGCGCGCCCCCTAGGACCACAGGGTTATCTCCCGAAAATGCATCGGGCGTGTTCGCAACCCCGTTAGCCATCCATGAGGCTAGTCATCCCGCCCTAACCCTCGCCCGTACGTGTGGTTTCTGGCCGATTTTTCTGTTAACTACACTAAATGGCCTTCGTTCACCTCCCGGCTCCGGGCGCGCCCCCTAGGATCGTGGGTCTCCCGGAAAGGCATCAGGTGTCTTCGCCACCCCGTTAGCCATCCACGAGGCCAGCCACCCCACCCTATCCCTGCCCGTACGTGCGGTTTCCGGTCGATTTTTCTGTTAACTACACTAAACAGCCTTTGTTCGCCTCCCAGCTCCGAGAGCGCCCCCTAAGACCATGGGGTTATCTCCTAGAAACGCATCGGGCATCTTTGGCACCCTGTTAGCCATCCACGAGGCTAGTCACCCTGCCCTAACCCTCACTTGTATGTGCGATTTTTGGCTGATTTTTCCATTAACCACACTAAATGGACTCTGTTCGCCTCCACGTGGCCAAACAGAACCACGGGGTTATCTCCCGAAAATGCATCAAGCGTCTTTGCCACACCGTTAGCCATCCACGTGTTAGTCACTAGTTTAGCAGCGAGATTGGACTTAAGCTATATATGTGAGTGGTGTTAATGAACTTTCTTTCATGTGCCTCACATCAATTTCCATCTATATTGATATATAGAAAAGTTTGGTGAAGTTTGGAATCAAGAAGTCACATGAAATGACGTCATACCATTGCTTGAAAGGCCTTATCAAGTGCATGAGTATAGGGAGATTCAAACGAGTCATGCCATCTTGCTCAAATAACTCTATATTAACTCTACAACAAAAGTCATGAAGGGTTCATATTGAGCAAGTGCCCTGAAAATGCCCTTAAGTGATGGTTTGACCTAGGTTGACCGCTAGCACACTTTTGTTTAACCATTTATAAAGTGCCACTTAGAGAGTTTGCATGGCTGCGCACCCTTAATCAAAGTTGTAGAGAATTTTATAAGGAACAAACTTTGTTTAAGGGCCAAGTCATGAAAATGTGCATAACATGCTCAAAAGGTGCTCAACAGGCAGAGTTGAGGGCTGAATTGGAGTTTTAAAATAATTCTAAAGCCTGAAATTGGAGTTCTCAACGTCGACGTCTCGCGTTCTCCAAATTTCGTTAAGTAACTTGAGTTGGACCCAAAATAGAAGTTGAAGGTAATTACTTGAGGAAGAGCATGCCAAAAGACGGATCAATCCGACTCAGTTTGACAAGGCATGCCGACTATTCTTAATCGTTATCAATGCACCGACGCTGAAGATTTAGAGCTTAATTATCCCATAATCTGAACCACCTATGACCTGGGCACCTTAACAAAAAATGTAGAGTAATGTATGGGCTTCAAACTTCGTTTTTGGCCTATGTCCAAATTCGGCCCGAACTGGCCCAAAAACGCTGCCATATGTGCCCGCCACGTGCTCGGGGAAATGCTCCAACGGGCGACGCGTGCCACGTGCGTGGCAGCCATGCGCGAATGGCGCCCCCACCAGCTTGCCACGCGCCCCCACCTCCTCTGCCCTTGTCCGAGCAGCAGCAGGGAGAACCAAGGCCCCTCCTCATTCACTCCTCCACTCTCGGCTCGCTCTCCATCTCCTCCCTCGCTTCGCCCTCATTTGGGCAGCGGCGCGCGGCGCCCCCGCCATGGCCGCCCCAAGCAAGCTCCTTGCCTCGCCGTTCCACCCTCTCGACCCTCCTCTGCCCTGGCCGTGCCTCCCAACGTCTTCGCCACTACCTCGCGGACCCGTAGCGCCGCTTCTCCCTCCACTCGCTCCTGCCCTTCCCAGCGTGCTCCGGCTTCGCGGCCATGTCCGACATGGGGCTGAGCAAGCTTCACAGGCCACCGCCGTTCTGCTCCATCCTCGCGTAAATAAGCCCTCAATCAAGCGGAGCACCATCTTCGCCACCTCACGGCGTACCTCAGGGCCTCTTCATCGGTCATCTCCGCCGGCCACCACCGCCATTGCCGGGCAGCACGGCTCTGAGCCGCGGCCGCTCGCTGCACGGCCACCACGGGCCGCCCGGGACCGAGCCGAGGGCACTGCTTGGGCTGCACAGGTCTCCTGAGGCTCCCCCCGCCCCTCGGCCGCCCCGCCGACAAGCCTCCTCCGGCCAAGAACGGCGAGCGCCGGCCATCTCCCCTGTTCTGTACGTGAGAAGGAAGAGAAGGACCTCGAGCAGCAATTAGAAGAAAGACAGGGGGTTAAGTGCGAAGTCCATGACCCATGTGAACAGTATTGCACAGTGCGATTTTTCTTTTTCTGTTTTATTATTGCTTTTAAATGGCTGAAACTTCATTAATTCATAGAAAATCACAGAAAAATCGTAAAATATCAAATGAGGACTTTTTTGAATCCTTGTGAGTAGATCTATCCAGTGGTATAATAATATTACATGGTTTAGTAGAAATATGTTGCAGTAAAAATAGATTCTTGCTACCTAGGGTTTGCTTTTGCTATTTTCATATCTCAAGTTGTAGTGCTCCATTTGATGTGAAATTTTTGTGGTAGGCTACTGGTCATATGTATGTACTGTGGTAAAAATTTCATAGTCATTGCATGCCATATGTTTGAGATATTGTTTTATTTTGCTTGATGCCTAGGAATCAGATTTAATTGATTAATAATTCAAATAAAAATGTAAAAATGGAAAATATGGTTCCACTGCCTTTCTATAAAGTTGTTGTGACTTCTAAATGCTTAACATAGTCATGTGTTTATAGAAAATATTGAGTTTCAGATTTATCTTGCTCTCACATGATTTATTGCATTAGCAATTTGTCTTTTTATAGAGATTGCTATACTTATTCAAATGCTATGAAATTTGGACAGTAGACTAATAGGAGTATATGTGAGCTACTGTAATTTTCTCATAATTTACTATGCACATTTGATAGATGTTCCATATATGCTCCTTAAGTAACCATGTTATCTAAATAAATGAAAGATGCATGATAATAATTTTGTTAACACTAGATTTTGGTAAGAGCCGGAAAGATGACAGGTGGGCCCGTTCGGCAAAGCTCGAGGCAAGAGATCAGCGCATTCAGCAAACGCTTGTGCGGTCGGTTAACCTTGAACTATTCGGCAAGTGTTCGTACAGCTAACTCTGGACGGTTCGGCAAGCATTCGTGCGGTCGGCTATCTTTAAAGGCGGTGGCTCCATTCGGGAAGCAAAAGGTGGCAAGCGTGAAGCCGAATGTAGGAGAAGAGCGTGATGATCAAGGACTCCGAGGAAGGCTATAGCAAGAGAATCACCATGCTTTTGAGTTACCTTTAATGAATTGTGTAATCGTAATCTCTTAGGACTCATGTTATGTCCAGGGTATAAATATAAACCCTCGACCATTGTAAAGGATATTCACAATCAAATCAACACAACCGGCCCCGTGCCAAGTTTCGAGTCCTTTTGTCGTGTCGTCGAGTTCTTTGAGAGGAGCCATCGATCCGTCGACCTCCGTAAGTTCCGGCAACATTACTATCATGTCTAGTATCATGCGGTGGATTTAGATATTGATGCAAGTAGTCTTGTTTGTCTCGACCGGATGGCCGTGCGGCAAAGGCCCGCTTGACGATCAAGAAGTCTTTGCTTATGCTTTGTTTATCTCGACTAGATGGCCGTGCGGCAAAGGCCCGCTTGATAGCTTAGCGAAGCAAGATAGTTATCGGCTCTATTAGATTTTGGCAAGATCTAGTAGATTCATTAAGTTATCACGTGTTGCATGTGTTTAATGCTTTTATTTATTTGTAACACTCTTTTGCCCAACCTAGATTGGTTGTTTTCGGCTCTTTATTTTCATAGATCTATTTGCTTTTTGACGTACATATCATGTCATCATGAAAGATAGATCATATGCCTATATAGCCGAATAAGATCAATCTAGATTCTTACATGTTGCGGGTTCTTGCACGTTAGAAACGTTTGAATCTTGATAGGACCGGGTGTCGTGCGGCAGATGCAAGTTCTTGATGGTTTTATTCGTGATAGCTTGTTTGTTCCTTCTTCATGGACCCCGAGTCGGCTGGATCGCCGAGCTTGGTTATGCTTTCAATTCATGATCAACTTTTACTTGTTCAAACATGTCTTCTCATGCATGCGTGTTTGGCAATCAAATGTTCCACGTGTTTTGTCTTCATATTAGCCGAATGAATCATATGCATGATTGGCGCATGCCTTCTATAGCCGTATGTCGTCGTAAGTGGCTTCGGGGGCCGTATATACGAACTGTCTGCGGTCTCATCCCAAGACGTTCCGATTTTGTATTTAACAATCTTTTGTCCCTTGTCGACTTTCGGTCAAACCGACCGCACGCTTCCGATTTCCAAACCGCTGCGGCCGTCCGATTGAAGCCACGTTTTTCGGGCTTGCTGTGGTGAGAGGCACAAGTGCGTCGCATTTCGTGTCAACACACTTTTTTGGCACGCCGGTGGGACACCGTTGTTCAAGATGTCCGAAATCAACAACAATCACGTTCGGATGTGACTTTGGATGAATTGCCGGAGAATTCAAGGGAGTTGGTGCAACAAGCATGTGATCAATTTCAGCAAAAAGTGTTTGATGTCCTTCACCAAGAACAAGAGCAATAAGGTCTTCCAAAAAGCGCCATTGCCAAGGGTTCTTCTTCCACATCAATCTGATTACATCAAGAAGTAGAGGCTCAAAAGGTGTCGAATTGGTTCACAAAGCTCTAGGAGAAACTATTACAAATCATAACACGCCTTTCTTGAACACCTTTCGTGCAATCATGGTTAGTACTTTCGCCCATCGGGTGATAAGTATTTTGAAGAGAATGCAGGACCAATTGTGGACCAACACTCTTCAACCCGCCAAAATACCAAGAAAAGCCTACTTTTGAGATGAAGGGGCATCCGTTCAAACAAAGACGGACCAGGTCCCTAACGAAAAAGCAGACTTCCTACCTATGGTCAAGTGACATTTGGCACAACAAGATGTGCCGCAGCCTGCGCTTTCAAAGTGTCCCCGGCATCAAACAAAGTTGCAAAGAAACATGTATGGAGATGGATATCGTGAATTTATCGATTATATTTGCTCTGGATGCTTTGCCGAATCCGGGGTATAGGAGTGCATCGGGGATACCTTCCGGAAGGCAAACACGTGGGGCTCCAAAGTCGATATTGATGTCATCATGCATAGGATGGTTGACATGATGCAGAATCGCCCGCCTTGAAGCCGAAGAATCAATCCTATTCATACAAATCTCCTTATCCGAATGATACAATAGAGTGGCGCTTCCTCCAAGAGTGAAGCCTCCGACAAATTTGACCAAGTTTTCTCGGCCAAGATGATACTAGCACCATAGAACACATCGGTCGGTACTTGATGCGGCTTGGGGAAGCTTCAAAGATGAGGCTTGGAGAATTCGGTATTTTCCTTTGTCTCTCACGGGGCCGGCCTTCACATGGTTCACCTCCCTGCCCGGTCCATTCCATTGGTACGTGGGCAGAACTGGAACAAAAGTTTCATGCATATTTCTTCACGGGTACTAATGAAAAGAAGCTAGTCGACCTCATGAGTCTGAGACAGAGAGCTAATGAAACACCGCAGAGTATCTTCGCAGATTTAGAGAGACCAAGAACCTTTGTTATTCATTGAACTTACGGATGATCGATTACTGGGGATGGCGATAAGCGAGCATGCATGCACGAATGTCGAGAGAAAGCTGTTCGGCATGGAATTTGATGACCTTGGTCAACTTTCACAAATGACCGGGCTGCTATGAGTAATCAAGCTCGGGGGTTCAAAAGAGATAACCGCTTCCAAAAGGGAAATGTTGCCGCTGAAATGTATCAAAAGTTTTCTAGAAGAAGCGGCCGAGTATGATGATGATGATTTAGATAGCCGCAGCTAAATTGACTTGGGCAAAGGAGCCTACTCAAGTTAGCCGGCGTTGGTTGAGGCAACAAAAGGAACTTATGACTTTGATGTCTCCAAGTCCGATAAGCTCTTTGATCTGTTAGTAAGGGAACGACGCATTAAACCGCGGATGGACATCCTATCTTTGCGTCCCGAAGGAGTGAAAGACAAGAAGTATTGTGGTTATCACAACACTAATTCTCATTCTATTAATGATTGCCGAGTGTTCGAGTGCGGATTCAAAAAGGCTATCGGGAGGGACATCCGAAGTTTGATGGCAAGATGAAGATTGATGGTCAACCTTTTCCTCAAAATATGATTTCATTCTCTCGTGAATATGGTTTTACGCGGATGATTCTAAAGGTAAAGGCAAGATGAAGGTGTTAACCTCCGACGGAGCGAAAGAAGAATGGCACTGTCGACCACGATCGACAAATCACAAGTGAAGAGCTGAAACAAAAAGTTTGGTTCAAGAATAGCCAAACCGAAAGAGGAGAAAGTTCCAAGCTTAGGGTAACATCACGTATTTTGCTGAACAAATGGCAAAGACAGCAAGAACAGGAATACTATGAAGAACAAAGGTTTATAGAGGAACGCCGGAGATACGAAGAAGAGGTATCTTGTAGAGAGCAAGACGAGCATGTGAGAGAGATGGAGTAGTCTCATTGGGGTTGTTCATTCTTTAAACATTCTTTGGAATGAAGGCTTGAAGTTGCCTGCTAGAAACAATTGCCCCGAATGCAAAGTTGATCGATATTTCGGTGCAGGTAGTCTCGAGTCAACCGCCGACCGGTCCATGAAAGACTTGGAATACAATTTCTTGAGGACGATCGGCGCCGTAAAAAAATAGATGGTTTTGAAAAATCAGCAAAGAAAGAGGTTTGCGGTCGGCGATGGACTCATCACAAGGGATACAATGGAGAAGGAAATCCTCTTGAATACGTTTGGCAGAAAGGACAGTGGTGTCCTCCGGGACCGAGAAAAAGCCAAAAGAGAAGGGTTCAGCGTTTGAGGAACAAGGAGTTGAAACAAGTAGATCTTTGAAGAGAAGCCGGGTATGGCGCCCTAAGAAGAAACCCGATGAACATGGACCTTCGGGTGAGGCATGTATGGCTTTCTTTCTCCCATCGGAGTTCATAGCTCCCCGAAAATCAAGATGTCCAAGAAGAAGTATACTCGATTTTGATGAGAGTGAGTTTCAAGATTTGATGGCTCACCGGTATTGACACAACAGGCAACTTTCGATAAACCGGCCAAATATCGTCACTTGAAGCCACTTTATCTAAAAGGATACGTCAATGGCAAGCCTCTCGACTAAAATGTTTGTTGATGGAGGTGCTTTGCTATCAATATTATGCCATATACAACTTTCGGGAAGCTTGGAATGACGAGTGAAGACTTGTTAAAAACCCGACATGGTTCTCGGAGATTTCGGCGGCAATCCTTCCGATACTCGAGGAGCTGTACATGTCGAGTTGATGATTGGATCAAAGACTTTGATCACTACTTTCTTTGTCATTGATGGCAAGGGGCATACGATTTGCTTTTGGGAAGAGACTGGATCCATGCCAATTGTTGCATCCCTTCAACCATGCACCAAATTCTTATTCAATGGGTTGGAGACGACATTGAGGTTGTCCACGCCGATGATTACGTAAGTGTTGCTTTAGCTGCTGAGAGCCGTTTATTGGGAATATGATGGCATTGATTGTTTTTCCAAAGAAAGTATGGGGAGAAGGTCCTGTGAATGTCTTCAACGAGGGATCAACAAAATGATCCAAGCGATCGGCTCTCACAAGAATTTTTAATAGGTAACCCAATCGATGGCAACAAAGGAAAGTTGGGGCATGGTTTTATGTCGGCCGACAAGTTAGAAGAAATAGATGTGGGTGATGGTACTAAGCCAAGGCCGATGTACATTAGTGCAAGTTTGAATCCGAGTACAAATCACAGTTAATAGCCCTTTTAAAGGAATTCAAAGATTGTTTTGCACTGGAATTATACGAGAGATGCCCGGATTGGATCGCTCTATTGTTGAACATCGATTACCTATTAAGTCCGGTTATCGTCCTTACAAACAACCTCCATGAAGGATTTATAAAGAGGAGGTATTGGCCGATGTGAAAAAAGAGATTGAAAGATTGTTGGAAGCAAATTTTATTCGGCCATGCAAGTATGCAGAGTGGATTTCAAATATAGTTCCTGTATACAAGAAGAATGGAAAGATGAGAGTATGCATAGACTTTAGAAATCTTAATAAAGCTACTCCGATGGATGGATACCCGATGCCGCTTGCCGATTTGCTAGTAGATGCAGCAGCCGGGTATGAAGTCATTAGTTTTATGGATGGGAATGCTTTGGTTATAACCAGGATCTTCATGGCAATAGAAGACATATCAAAGATAGCCTTCAGATGCCCTGGTCATATTGGTTTGTTTGAATGGATTGTCATGACATTCGGGTTAAAGAATGCCTACAAACTTATCAAAGAGCTATGAATTACATTTTTCATGAGTTGATCGGCAAAGTCATAGAGATTTATATTGATGACGTGGTGGTCAAGTCTAGAAACTATGAAGGGCATTTAGCCGATTTGAGGAAGACTACGAGTACACTAGAAGACATGGTTTGAAAATAAATCCAAATAAATGTGCTTTTCGGAGTCTCACCGGTGAGTTTTTGGGATTTCTTGTTCATAAAGGAGGGATTGAAGTTGGGAAAAAGAGCATGGAAGCAATAGACAAGGTTGTCCCTCCGACCAATCTCACAGAGTTACTGATCATTGCTTGGCAAGATTAATTTTGTGAGAAGATTTATATCCAATTTATCGAAAAGAGTCTTGCCTTTTTCTCCACTTTTAAAGCTCAAGAAGGGTCAAGAATTTGTATGGGGTGACGTACAACAAAAGGCTTTTGATGAAATCAAGGAATACATGAAGGCGCCACCAAGATCGGTACCTCCACAACTTGACAAGCCTTTCAAGTTGTACGTGGCGGCCGATAGACTAACAATAGGACCGGCCCTCATACAAGAGTTTGAAGGAAAGGAGAGAGTGATAGCTTATCTTAGCCGAAAAACTCTTGGATCCGAAAACAAGGTATTCGGCTCTGAGAGAAACTTTGTTTATGTGTGTATTATTCGTGTACCAAATTTTGGCACTATTTATTAAATGCCGAATGCATGGTAGTTTCTAGTTTTGATGTAATAAAGCATATCTTTGTCGATGCCAATTTTGAATGGGAGGATTGGCAAGTGGATTTTGGCTTTATCGAGTTTGATTTGAGATATGAATCGGCAAAAGCGGTAAAAGGTCAAATTATCGCTGATTTTATTACACAACATCGTGATCTTTTCATTAAGGTGGTAAGCATTGTGCCTTGGGCTTTATTCTTTGATGGTTCATCCTGTTGCAAAGGTGGTGGTGCTTTGGTATTCTCTTAATTTCTCCACGAGGGAGCAACTTTTGAGTATGCTATTCCCATTGAATTTTATGTTACTAACAATCAAGCGGAGTATGAAGCATTGCTTAGAGGGCTTCGGCTTCTTATAGAAGTGAAAGCCGTTCTTTGTTGAGATTTTTGGGGATTCTCGAAATGGTAATTAACTAATTAACTGGCCAATATGAATGCAAGAGTGATGTGTTGAGAGAATATTATGAAGAATGCCGAACTTTTGAAAAGCTTTCGAGTAGCAACCTTGCACCATATCCCTAGGGGGCACAATGAAGAAGCAAATAGGTTAGCTCAAGCCGCTTCGGATATCGTGAAAATCAAGAAATCCTCACTATAGATGAAGATGTTTTGAGTAATGGCGAGTGGTTGATGATTGGAAATGCGAAATCATCGAATATCTAAGAAATCCATCACGTAGAGTTTCCCCGAAAAGCTTCGGGTATAAAGCCCTCAAGTTCGTGCTTCTTGATGATCAGTTATATTACAAATCTATAGATGGAGTATTGCTTAAATGCTTGAGTCAAAAAGAGGCTAGAAAAGTGATGTATGAAGTGCATGAAGGATTGTGTGGTGCACATCGGTTAGCTTACCGAATGAAGTGGATAATTCGGAGAACTGGTTATTTTTGGCTAACCATGCTAGAAGATTGCTTTGAATATTATAAGGGATGTCATGATTGTCAAAAATTCGGCAATATTCAGAAGGCTCCAGCATCTGCTATGAACCCAATAATCAAACCTTGGCCATTTAGAGGATGGGGCATAGATTTAATTGGTCAAATTCATCCTCCTTCGAGCAAAGGACATAAATTTGTGCTCTTGGCCACGGATTATTTTACCAAGTGGGTTGAAGCTATTCCATTGAAGAGGGTCACGTCAGAAAATATGATCAATTTCGTTAAAGAGCATATAATTTATAGGTTTGGAATCCCTCAAACTATAACGACCGATCAAGGAACTCAATTTACTTCTTCGGAGTTTTGTGATTTTGCCGAAGACATGGGAATCAAGTTGTATAATTCTTCTCCTTATTATGCACAAACCAATGGCCAGGTAGAAGCATCAAATAAGATTATGGTCAAGATCATTCAAAAGAAGATTGATGAGAAGCCAAGAAGATGGCATTTGGTTCTTAATGAAGCATTGTGGGCTTACCGAATGGCTTGTCACGGGTCGACTCAAACATCTCCCTATGAGTTGGTTTATGGGCATCATGCTGTGTTACCTTGGGAGTTGCAATCGGGTTCGAGGCGAGTTATGTTACAAAAGGATTTGAAAAAAGGAGATTATACAAATCTGATGATAGATGAACTGGAGGATTTGCATCTGATTCGTCTCAAGGCACTGGAAAACATTGAGAAAAACAAAGTACGTGTTGCCAAATACTACAATAAGAAAGTCAAGATAAAGCAATTCACGAAAGGTGATCTGGTTTGGAAGACTATCTTGCCGATTGGATCAAAAAGACGAGGCGTTCGGCAAATGGTCTCCGAATTGGGAAGGACCCTTTCGGGTAGAAAGATGTGTGCCTGGCAATGCATATATTTTGAAGACTTTGTTTGGAGAAGAATTTGCCAGAGCTATCAATGGACGATATCTTAAAAAATATTACCCCAGTGTTGAGGTTGGTTCATAAAAGGAGTTTGAAGTTAAACAGCCGATGAAACAACATCGCCTTTAGCCAAAAAATTGTGAAACTGGCAAATAGCCAATACAGTTTGTATCGCCTTTAGTACAAAATATAGCCGAATGGTTTGGAATTGACTTGGGCATTCTAACTGGTTGGTTTATCGGAAGAAGAGAAAGTGAAGCGTTGAATGACAATACTGAATGACACGTCAAATCGATTGCAACGCAAGACTAAGATCTACTCGGCTAAAATGACATCATTACATTCGGAAAAACATCATTTTAGAGTTATTTTGATTCAAAAAAAATGCTAAAAGACAACTATCCCGCATCCAACACAAAAATTGTGAACAAACGCATCTTCAGAAAGTAATTAGATTATTTACACTCAATCCCTAATTACAAACTACTCCTGGAATAACTTATTCAGGACGGACTGAGGATTGGTGGACTCAGTGAGGGTAGAAGCATGATCTTCATACTGCTCCAAACGCTCGTTAACGTCCTCAATCTCATGAGGAGGGCCACCAGCAAAGCCCACGGCTTGGGCCAGTAGTCCTCGCCGGTCCGGGAAGACATCGCCGCCCGGGCCGAGAGATGCGCCAAGGTGCACACCTTGGATGACGGCTCGATCAACTTCGGCCGTCCTACAAAGATCGAGCGAGCCTCGATAGTCTCCCCCTCGGGCGTTCACCTTGTCGGCCACCCCCGTTCGCCGCTGTCTTTAGACGCTCATTCTCTGCCCGACAAATCTAAACAAGAAAAGTAAGTCAGCACACAAAGAGGATTGAGAGAAAAGAAATTTATGTGTGGATGCCGAACCCGATAATGGCGTCGCAGAGCTGCTTGCGCCGATCCTCCCATTCGGCTTGCGCAATGCCGAACTGCTTGGAGACGCCGCCCGGCTCGTTCCGGCCTCATCCCTCTCCTTTGCGAACCGGAGCGCCTCCTCGTGAATGTGCAGAGGGGTCCTCACCCTCGATTCCGCCGGACCCCAAGGGTTGACGTTGTATGAGTTGTCGGACTCGGAAGAGCTCGACGAACTCGAGGAGCCGAGAGATGCTGACCGGGCCGGTCCGAGGTGCCCGGTTGAGTCACCACCATCGGAGGAAGGAGGTGGTGGCGGCCGCTGATGACCCTCGCCCTAAGCGGATGAAGAAAACCAAGGTTAGAGGAGATGAACATGAAGCATGAACCGCAAAGAAGCCAGCGATTGATTCTCACCCGTGGCGGCCGACGGCGCGGTGCTCGACTTCCCTCTACCTCTCCCTCGGCCTTGGGGCGCTTGCCGCGATCATCGCCGCCGACATTGGCGCTCAAGGATTGATCCTCTTCTTAGGGTTGGATGAGGCGGATGAGAGATGAAGAGACGGCGATGAGTATGCTAGTCGGAGGTAACAAAGAAAGGCCGAGGAAGGGCTTTATTTATAATCCAAAGTGGAGATCGTGGCGTATGCTTCGGGGTATCCCAAACGGCGAAGTAGGGTTTACTCCTTTTGGGCGTTCACGGACTGGGGCCGGGCTCGGCTAAATCAAAAATGACGGTTCAAAGGGATCGGCTATTCTCCTAATCGGGAAGCCCGAGGCGGTATGCTATCCTCCTAATCGGGAAGCTCGAGGTATTCGGCTATGTCATCAATCAGGCGTAGATTAAAAGGGCAAAACATAACAAGGAATGCAATTGCTCGGAATATAGTATGATACATATGAGTACATTACAAAGCCGGTGCTTCACTCACCTAGGAACAATTTGATTGCATCTATAGCATCATTCCTAATTCGGCTAACTTCCTCTAGCACCTTCTTGTCGTCATCCTCGAGCTTTGGATTTTGGTAAGCCCGGGTTTGATCTGGCCGATTCTCCTTGATGACGATGCTATCTTTGTTTTGGCTGCATCTATGGAGCTCGGCAGATTGGCAATTCTATCTTTGTGAGACTGGATGTTGGCATTTAACCGAACCAATTGAGCTTCCAAAATGGGCCTTTTCTTCCTCCATAGCTTTTAGATTCGGGCTCCAAAGTTGACAAAGATTGTTTAGCAGCTTGAATCTCGAATGCAGCTCTACGGCTTGTTGCTTCTTCATCGATTGTCTCTCTCGCAGAGCAGCTCTAGAGGCCATGTTTTTTTGTTTGCCCTCCGACCTTACCAAGATGGTCATCAAGATGAGTTGCGATTCTAAGGAAACCCCGAGAGTTGGAGGGATTTCTTGGTCAATGAGTTCAACCAGTCCCTTATCCGATCGCATCTTGGACCGTAATGTTGATGTCCTTGGTTAGCAAAAGAGCTATTTCCTTAAGCCGAGACTGGTTCTCTGGCGATAACCTCTGATGAGATATAGCTTCTTCGCCTCCCTCATTGATGTACTCTTCAAGCGTGAAAGAGTAGCCGACGATCGGCTTGGCCTCATCCTTAAAGGAAGGAAAACCATTAGCCGATTGGTCAAAATTGTTAGAGAAACCAATGAAGTGAAGTATTACCTTTTGAATAGAGTCTTCTTCAGGTTGAATCCTACTCCGGCTTGGTTGAGGACTTGATTGGATGCCCGGGGATGATGAGCTAGAAGCCCGGGTGAGAAGAGGATTCTTCTGGCTGTCCCGGTCCAAGAATTGATCTGTTTCTAAAATGTAGAAGTAGCGTAATGAGAGGACTATTCGGTGCATATAGTACAAAGAAAGGGAACGATCAAGCGGGATAATAATACTAGTATAGCCGGTGGTTTCTTGGATTTCTGCATCTCAGCCAGAGGCCTAAGGAGGGATCTCAATGGTTGTTGAAGCATTGGCCGATCTTGAAAGTTTAACCCGTGGGTCGCAGTGGCGGAGGAAGTGAGTACAAAATTATTGCCTAAACAAAAACCCGACAAGGGTGTACCTTAGGAGACAGTTTAGCTTTCTTGGATCTTGTTCTTAAGGCACGGTGACATCCTTGCTTGATTCAGCGGTGGCTTTCCTCTTGCTCTCTCTTCTTGGAAGTGCTGAACCCAAAAGCTGGCCGGGGTTTTCATGAAAAAGCGCCAAAGTAGGGGCATTATATCCCAAAGCGAGAATAGGCCCGGCACAATATCTTGAGCTTTCGAGAAGGAGGAGTAGGCTCAATATCCTGTGAATGACAAAGTGTTAAAATCAGGAATGAATCCAATGGTGAGAAAATATAGGTACAAGAAAGTTACCTCACCGTCGGAAAGCAAATTGAGCACGCAAATCTTGGCATAAAGGATGCACCGGTATATTAAAGATGTGGGCACGCCATTCTCGCCACTAGGAAGCAAACAAGGGGTGGGCAGCATGTATCAATCCGAGTGGGGAAGGTGCATATGTTGGCAAGTCCCATCCAAGTTCAAAAACTTTTTGGCCTCCATATCATCTTTTATCTCTTCCCCAGGCTTTATGATCCTAGAGAAGAACGACCTTGGGGGCAACCGGCCCCACATCCTAGCCGTGTCGGCCACCATGTTTGGGTTATAAAATTCATAAGTGGGGCGCGGTAACCTTCCATGGTGGAACTCTGGCGGTAAAGTGCAAGGCTTGATAAAGGAGTTGAAAACCTCTATGGACACTTGGTGCGAGCACCCAAACTCATAACTAAACTTGCGGGGAAAAGTCAAATTCTCATTTTCCCTATAAAGGGAGCCAGTACATTCTCAAAACCTTTGAAGAAACGGCTTGAAGAGGTGACCAATGTCTATGTCAATGCTTGACAGAGGATGCCGCTTCTCCATATGTTTGGCGTGCCTTTTCTTTTCTTGTGTCATCTTTAGCATGATTAACTCAAGGGAAGCCCAAGTCATGGAGATCTATAGACACTATTTGATGCATGTACAACCGCAAATGACATCCGGACAAACCACCAAGGACCACTCACGCAATGTATTTCCCCATGTTGACGGATTTGAACAGCGGTCTTGTGCATCATGTGATAAACAGCGACCACTAAGAAATACTTGCCCAAAGGGAATCGGGGTGCTGCGGCCAACTCTTCACCATTACCATGTAATTCGAGTCGGTTCATTTGATTTTCCACGGAAGATGAATCGCACGACCACATGTTCAGAAAGCCTTGTATTCTTTGTCAAGTACAATGCGGATGATTTGTAAGTATTGACGTACTTCATCCATCCACCTCTAGACTTAAGCGCCTTTTGGTTCTTTGCTATCCTTGTACTTGGAAGGGTACACGGTCTTTGTCACATTTAGGCCGGTCATCATGAAAATGTCGGCCAAAGTAAAAGACATTGGGCCATGACCAAAGATGAAGGCATTAGCGACATCGGACCCGAGTAGTGGGTGGTCGCTATCGGAAGGGAGTCGTTCCGGGGTGTCTTTGATAGGGATAACTCCAGGCAATGCTGAATGTCTTGGGACTCCCAGTGGATCTTTGCTTTTCTCGGCATCCTCCGATACCAATTTCGTCATCCGGCAATTGGAGGAAACGGCCAAGTCTTGAAGGTGTTCGGCCACTGATTCGGCGGGATGATTCCAGATTTGAAAGGGATCCTCAGAGTTTCCTTCTCAATGAATTCAATCGGGTTAGGATCTCCCATCGGCCCCAAGAAATATGAATCGGGGTTCGTTGGGCGTAGGGGATCAAAGTCTCATCCTTGTATTCCTTCAACGTAGTGACGCAAACCGGAAGAAGTGAATCGAGAAAAAAGCGAAGGATCAATGAGGAAATTGCTGAATACATAAAAGAAGCGAGAAATTATCTCTGGAACTTCATCCTGGGTTGCCATTGAGTACTAAAAGTGGGTTTGAATCTAGAACGGGGAATTCGGATTTCGGGTGGCGGCTGCAGATTTGAACAGTATTGACCTAGATGAGAAAAGAGTTTGTGGTCAATTTCGGAATAAAACTCACTTTTATCCCGAAATTGAGGGGCATGTGTTAACACCGGATTTTGGTAAGAGCCGGAAAGATGACAGTGGGCCCGTTCGGCAAAGCTCGAGGCAAGAGATCGGTGCATTCGCAAACGCTTGTGCGGTCGGTTAACCTTGAACTATTCGGCAAGTGTTCGTATGGCTAACTCGACGGTTCGGCAAGCATTCGTGCGGTCGGCTATCTTTAAAAGGCGGTGGCTCCATTCGGGAAGCAAAAGGTGGCAAAGCGTGAAGCCGAATAGAAGGAGAAGAGCGTGATGATCAAGGACTCAGAGGAAGGCTATAGCAAGAGAATCACCATGCTTTTGAGTTACCTTTAATGAATTGTGTAATCGTAATCTCTTAGGACTCATGTTATGTGCGGGGTATAAATATAAACCCTCGACCATTGTAAAGGATATTCACAATCAAATCAACACAACCGGCGCCGTGCCAAGTTTCGAGTCCTTTTGTCGGTGTCGCCGAAGTTCTTCGAGAGGAGCCATCGATCCGTCGACCTCCGTAAGTTCCCCGCAACCTTGCTATCATGTCTAGTATCATGCGGTGGATTTAGATATTGATGCAAGTAGTCTTGTTTGTCTCGACCGGATGGCCGTGCGGCAGCGCGTGCGCTTGACGATCAAGAAGTCTTTGCTTATGCTTTGTTTATCTCGACTAGATGGCGCGTGCGGCAAAGTCCCACTTGATAGCTTAGCGAAGCAAGATAGTTATCGGCTCTATTAGATTTTGGCAAGATCTAGTAGATTCATTAAGTTATCACGTGTTGCATGTGTTTAATGCTTTTATTTATTTGTAACACTCTTTTGCCCAACCTAGATTGGTTGTTTTTGGCTCTTTATTTTCATAGATCTATTTGCTTTTTGACGTACATATCATGTCACCATGAAAGATAGATCATATGCCTATATAGCTGAATAAGATCAATCTAGATTGTTACATGTTGCGGGTTCTTGCACGTTAGAAACGTTTGAATCTTGATAGGACCGGGTGTCGTGCGGCGTCTGCAAGTTCTTGATGGGTTTATTCGTGATAGCTTGTTTGTTCCTTCTTCATGGACCCCGAGTCGGCTGGACTGCCGAGCTTGGTTATGCTTTCAATTCATGATCAACTTTTACTTGTTCAAACATGTCTTCTCATGCATGCGTGTTCGGCAATCAAATGTTCCACGTGTTTTGTCTTCATATTAGCCGAATGAATCATATGCATGATTGGCGCGCATGCTTCTATAGTTGTATGTCGTCCGTAAGTGGCTTCGGGGGCCGTATATACGAACTGTGCGGTCTCATCCGCACGTTCGATTTTGTATTTAACAATCTTTTGTCCCTTGTCGACTTTTCGTCAAACCGACCGGCACGCTTCCGGATTTCCAAACCGCGTGGTCGTCCGATTGAAGCCACTCTTTTCGGCTTGCTGTGTGTGAGGCACAGTGCGTCGCATTTCGTGTCAACAAATTTATTTGAGCTTGGTCATCATGTTTTATGGTGTTTATTTAATATATGTCAACTGTTGGTAACATTACTTGTGCCCAATTTGATGTTTGAAATATGAGTGAAATATTATTTGCTCTATTTATTCTAATTGGAGGCTTTCTGGATAGTTTCTAGAACTGTGATGATTTCACCTTGATAATGATGTTTGCTATGAAACTTGTCTATAACAAATTTGTAGATAACTTATATATCTAGCTTGTGCTAAATTTTTATAGTCATAGCCTTTATAGTATGTGAGTTGTGGCTGTGTAATATTCAGTTTCAGAAATGGCTTCTCTCTGGAATTTCTAGACCTGATCATATACATGTTTAATTTTGACATACTAAACTTGTGAATCATGCTTTGGTTATTAAAGATGATTTGTAGATAATTTTATAATCTTTCCATATTGTCTTGTTGCATTTCATTTGGATGTCTATAACTCCAGTTATACCTAAATCTTGTAGCTGCTGTGTGCAGTCCAGAAATTGGTTAATTCTAGTTCTAGTTGTTGCTTTGTGTGTTGCTAAGTGTGACTCATGTCTTTATTGAAGGTTAAGTAATATACCCGAGAGCTTGTGATATCAGTGTCGTATTTGATATGCTTATTATCTATGTGTTTGGCATGATTGCGAATAGCTTGCTCTCTAATGTGCTCTTGTCATCTAGTGGACTTTATTTTTGTATTGCTTACATTATGAGATTCATCGTCTATTGCACTTCTATGTGTTCATACATATGAATTGTGCATGTCATCTAGGTACGTTAGAGGAAGTACATGATGGACGAGATGTTGGAGTCAAACCCGAAGATGGTGCAAGCTAATTTGACTGACTTTGGGTCATATTCTAGGCAAGCCCCGGAGCATTCTAAGTCTCCCACCCTTTTATAAAATGCAATTGAGTACTTTATGTTGTTTGTTGCATTAAGTTATAGGAGTTGATTGGAAACACTTGCTGCATCATATCTCTTCCTTGTCCAGCAAATTATACCTTGAATCCTATTAAGTTCAGGAATCGAGATAAATGCTTAGCCATGCTTAGACCGGTAGAAGTCGGGTGATTTCCTGTCATCCGCGAGATATAGGGTGTTACTTCTCTGGTCACGGTTGGCTATATGTGCTATCGTGGAAAAGAACCATGTGTTAAAATAAAAGAAGACCGGGCAGGGGCGGTGGACCCTGTCTAGTCGCTTAAGGACTGGAAGCGTTGTCCGTTCTTGGCCGGACCTGAGTGTCTGACCGCGAAGCCGAGTAGCTCAACTCAAGACGGGAACACGGGGGCGGTTGGGCAATTCGCGGGAAGCAGCATACTAGACCAAGGGCAAGCATGTCTAACTGATCCTGGCGTCGTCCTTGGGTTAGCATGGCTTGGACATCCTGGCTACCGTCTTTCCGGTTTTGCCGACTCGAGAACCGGGCCAGCGCCGAGTTGTACCAAGGGTAACCTAAGGCGACTCGATCCGATCTGCCCTAGGTGTGTCTTTGGGAATACCCCCGAGCTCGGTTGGAATCGATTCGAATCGCCGTCTCTCCCCGGATAGTGAGAACTTGACTATTGCCTGCGGCACAATCGTAGATCTCACTAAATAAACTTGATGGTTCAAATGATGCCGATGATGATAATGTTGAGAGCTGAAATAAACCCAATATGGTTATTAATGCTTGTATATTGTAACACCCTAAATTTGTATCTTTTCAAAATAAGTGAAATTGATTTATTATGCTTTTATGTGTGTGCATTAAACATAGAATGATAATTAATTTTATTAAATTAAAATCAATTATAAGGCTAGACACATGTGTTTGTGCATTCATCTTCCGCATGCATTTTTTTTGGTTGTGTGCTTTAAGCAAAATTCAATCGGATTCAAACCTCATTTGAAAATGCTTTTGGAAAATTAATTTGGAAAAGGAAAAGAAGAAAGGCTTCCGTCTCCCTGCCTTGTCCGGTTCGGCCTTTCTTGGCCTAAGTGCCGCATCTTGCCTTTCCTCCCGCAGTTTTGATTATAAAATCTACATTTTAACTCCGATTTGATCCATTCAAGTTGCGTTAGATTCGTAATTGAATAATCTACATGTTTATGGTACTGTTAACCATATTTTATAACTTTTAATTTTATTGTTTAATAAAATTAATAAGATCTATACATAAATCTTGTTTAATTCCTAACTTACTCATTTTAACTCCGATTTTGGTGATCCAAACGTCTGTGTGATCCTAGTGACGCGCGTAGATTCGTTTTATAAACTTTTTATCTTTGTTTTATGATATTGGTGTACTGTTCTAATCTATACTCTTGATTGCTATGCATGATTGCGCTTGGATGCTTGTATATTGCTTGATGTGGAGTATAGACGGTGAGCAATACGTTGGTGGTCGCCAGTTCTTTGACGAGCCGTATCACCAAGAGTTCGTTGAGCAAGGCAAGTATAGCATGGGATCATCCTTGTTACCTATTCACCATTAATCATTAATTCATATTGCATGTGTCTTCCTTGTTTACCCCTAAGGATTTCCTAGCATGTGTATCTTGTACCTTGATTACCGTGGGATTATGCATTTGGGTAGTTTATGCTAGTGCTTAATGAATAACCATTATGATCTGTAACATGATTAATGCTATATGCAACAAAGGTTTAAAACTCGCTTTTTAGCAACGGAAAATTAAAGGGGAAGAGTACTTGTTTGCTCTTGTCCTCCCTAAGGACTTATCTCGTAAGTGAGCACCGGGACTTACAAGACAAACCGTGGGGGCTATATGGCTCGGCTTTAGTCAAGTATGAGGACCCTCTTCTAGCTTGTTAGAGGTTACCGAAAGGCGCAAAAGGGGCTTTTACACGATGGGCATAGCGTGGCTTCGTCCTCATGTGTTCTTTAGCTGCGGTGTGAACCATTTGGAAGGGGGATTCTATGTCCGCTTGTCGAGGAAACCTAGCGGCCCTAACTTGTTAGACGAACCTTTGAAAGACATAGTGAAACCCCGCTATGCACCTCGGCGGTGTAGTTTGGGAGTAATTAACCCAAGCATATGGGAATCACGACTCACGGTGAAAGTGTACAACCTCTGCAGAGTGTTAAAACTGATATATCAGCCGTGCTCACGGTCACGATCGGCCTGGACTTCTTATAGAATAATGATTTATGCGCTGAAAACTTTTGAGTATTGTTTTGCTATACTTTAATCATTGTTTACATGATCATATGGTTTAATTGGGATTTATGTTACTTGTTGCTTTGCTCACTATGCTAAAATTGAGATATGATAAAAGAAGCTAACCGCTGTAAACCGTAATCGACCTTTTGAGCCTCATTAACCCCATGTTATTCTTGTTAAGTACGACATGTACTTACGCTTGTTTATTTTTATTACTTGGAAAATCCCGGATGGGTAACGGATAATCATACTTATGAGGAGTCTGATGAAGACTACTAGTCTTGTGCTCAACCGGTTGACGTCCCCTGTGGCACTTGGAGTCTACCGGAGTGCTAGTTATCTTCTTTTTGTTTCCGCTGAGACTTTGAATAAATTTATGTAATAGACTACTATTCGTGATGTAATAAAGGCACTGAGCATGATACTCTAGTGGTTTGTCTCTATATGTGTGTGATTGATCTCTGGGCACCCATATAGCTTGTCTTCAGTTTTTTCCCTAAAACTGGGTATGACAAAATTGGTATCAGAGCCGTGTCGACTGTAGGACGCAAGCCTAGTTAATAATGGTCGTTTTAGCATCTCTTGTTCACTTATTTCATGCTTACTATCTTGATCTTGTTATTTGCTAAATTTTTTATGCTGTTTCCCATCTTATTCTATTACAAAATTATTTGACTCTAATTCTAACTTAATCTTGGTCTAATTCTGTAGATGACATGTGCCCATAAGACCGCTCGCATTAGCACTGGAGGCTACATCCCACCCCGTGCTGAGTACGCCCCGATGGAGCCCCGCGACGAGGTCATGGTCGAGGAAGATGAGGATGTGCAGATGCACCAAGTGGAACCTAAAGAAGAAGAGCTCAAGTGGTGATCATCGAGCTCTCGATGATGAAGAGGAGACTGTGGAGGTACACCAAGAAGAAGGCGCCATTGAGCTGATCCACCACCACCACCCCCCGGGGGTGGTGCAGCAGAGGAGATGATCTTCCCATGGGATGGACCAAGAGGCTCTACTCCAAGCGGGGAGATTATGCCAACTACTACCATGCTCATCTTATGGATATGTTCCATAGCTACTATGATGGTCGGGTTCGCGGTGGAGTACTTTTTGCGAGGAGAACATCCACCCCGTTGAGGGCACTTCTTTGAAGGCGAAGGTGGTTGTCTACATCCGGAATGAGGAGGTAGAAGCTTTCCAAGTGGATTCGATCTTTGAGGCATACGGCTGGACGTACCACTCTTCGGGCCAGCATGGAAGACGCAGCTCGAAGCCTACCTTGTATACCATGAGAGGCGCTATGAGGACATGATGGAGGATGAGGACCGCTACCTTCCTCTTTATGATGAGGAGCTGGGATGGGTGATGCTGAATCCCCAGGATGCGGATCCTACCACTCGATCGCTAGTCCTCTTTGCTCATGAGTTGATGCGCGACAACAACGCGCGACTCAAGATCTTGAGCTGCGGGCACAACAAAGGTCACGCAAGAGAAGCCAGAGGGAAGCTGATGACCTTAGGGAGGAACTCCACCGTCCAAGACTTTATGAGAAGCTAGATCGAGCCTAGGAGTGGGAGTCCATCTTTATCATAATACGATAGTATCGTGGTTTGAGTCGAGTCTAGTCAAGTGTGTGCGTGTGAACTTTTAGTGTGTGGATGATTATCATTATGCTTATGTTTGAGTTGGATCTTTGTTATGAGTGCTGGGAGATTGTGGGCATGTCCACAAGTCCCAATGTTTAAGAATTTTTAAGATTAGATTAATAAATGTTTAAGTTTGGGTCGGTTATATCGTTTTGCTGAAATCTGTCTCTGGAGCAGTCTATGTTCTTTAGTTGATACCCGCTAATCTGTTCGTGCAAAATTTATGAAATTTTTATGAGAGTAATTAGACTTCAATATCTTTCAAATCCCGCTGGAATCACCTTTTTAGCAGTTACGGTTTGAGAGATATAATTGTTGGAGTTGAAGGTTTCTGCGCTGACAGCCTCTCTGGACAGAATTAATGTTTTGCTGTTTTACTCCTAGTTCACGTTAGAATCTGGAAATCTCACCTGAACGGAAGTTGTAGATAATTTCTTAAGCTTTCCATCCATATATGCCACAACTCATTTGATTATCTGTAGCTCAAGTTATGACTGAATTACTGTGCTGCTGTTGCATGAAGAAGCCCAGAAATTTTCAGATTCAGTGTTTACTTGCATTAGTGATTCGTTTGGTTGAGTATATGCTAAACTTGAGCATTTGCTTTTGGAGAACAGATGGCAGCAAGAGGCAGAGGAGCTAGGGGACGTAGAGGTGGTAGGGGTATGGGCAACTATCCACCGCCACCACCACCTCCGCCACCGCCACCGCCGATTATGGAGCAGATGTTTGCAACACAAACTCGATTGCTTTGCAAACCTTGGTGCAACACATCCGAAACCAGCCAATTTGCACCACACCGCCACCACCACCCCCCCGCTAGAGACAAGCGTGGTGATTTCTTGAAGGGTCGCCCTCTCCGGTGTTCACTCATACTTTGCAGATCCACTTTGGAGGCGATGGCCGGCTTCGTGCGGTCGGGGGAAGCGACTCAATATAGCACAATGCAATGACTATGAGAAGGTGCTATATGGTTTCGGACGATTCTGAGGGGGGCAGCTCAAACCTGGTGGGAGTCATACCCGGTATGGCCACCCTCACCCAAACCAGATCACCCGCGGGGGAGTTCGGGGAGGCATTGAGCTCACCACATCCCCCGAGGGGAGATTGAAGTTAAGAAGGAGGAGTTCCGTAGGTGAAGCAAGGTTCCATGTCGGTGGGCGAGTACCGTGACCGGTTTTCTCGGTTGTCTCGTTATGCCCCCCGAGGATGTTGACTCGATGCAAAGAAGCGGGGGCGTTTCTGAAGGGGTTGTATGATGATCTCGGGTTGCAGCTCTCATCTACTCTCTACCCCAATTTCCATGCACTGGTGGACCGAGCAATAGTGGTGGGCAACCTACGCCAGGAGCTGGACCACAAGAAGAGAAGGTGGCAGGGACAGAGCTCTGGAAGCAACACTCGCTCCCGCACCAATCAGGGGCAACCGCCAAGGTACCAAGGTTCTTATCCCCAGTGGAACCGCAGTCAGAATCAACAGCGCCCTCAGTATCCACAGCAATCGGTGGGCCGGCGCCCACAAAGAACGATATGGCAATCGGGGGCGCCCGTCAGGAAAACCCCAACACCCCCTCGTGAAGAGCAAAGGCACCTAACACCCCCAATAGGTGCTACATCTGTGGTGAAGCAGGTCACATGTCTTACCACTTGTCCCAAGAAGCGAGAACCCACGGACTCCACGGAACCGCAACAAAGAACTTAAGGCGCACCCTCGGTGAACAACACTGGGAGGTGAATCATGTGTCAATCTGAAACCATCCAGAAGCACCGAGAGGTCATGCTCGATGCGTTCGGTGTCAATTCCATCCCCGCTACTGTTCTTTTCGACTCTGGAGCTTCGCATTCCTTTATTTCGCATATTTTTATCCAAATGCATGGCATACCAGTATGTGCTCTGAAAAACAACTTCATAGTAAACTCACCGGGTGGAAGTATGTCAGCACAGTATAAATGTCCGATAGCTAGTCTGTCTATAAGGGGGGTAGACTTCAAAGTTTGCCCTATAGTGTTGAGAACAGCTGGGATTGATCTTATTCTGGGTATGGACTGGATGAAGAGACATCATGTAGTGATTCAGTGTCAAGAGAAGGTTGTAGTTCTAACAACGCCAAGTGGGGACGAGAATCGGTGTTGATGTAATAGTTCAACCACAGCAAACTGCCACCGTGACCCAGCTGAATGGAGATGGTAGCCAGCAGGACCGCGTCGTGGATGAGTTCCCAGATGTGTTCCCCGATGATTTGCTAGATATGCCACCTGACCGTGATATTGAATTTATTATTGAGCTTTTACCTGGCACTGCACCTATAGCTAAGCGTCCATATAGAATGGGGGTACCTGAATTAGAAGAGTTAAAGAAGCAACTAAAAAGAGTTGTCCGAGAAAGGTTTTATTCGCCCAAGTTCTTCACCTTGGGGAGCACCCGATCATATTTGTTGACAAGAAGGATGGTACTCAGAGGATGTGTGTTGATTATCGATCACTCAATGAGGTTACCATCAAGAACAAGTATCCTTTGCCTAGAATTGATGATTTATTTGACCAGTTGAGGGGTGCTTGTGTATTCTCTAAGATTGATCTTCGTTCTGGTTATCATCAATTGAAGATTCGTGCCACCGACATACCTAAGACTGCATTTACTACAAGGTATGGGTTGTATGAGTACACCGTGATGTCATTTGGGCTAACCAATGCACCTGCATACTTTATGTACTTGATGAACAAGGTGTTTATGGAGTATCTGGACAAGTTCGTTGTGGTATTTATTGATGATATATTGGTCTTCTCCAAGAATGAGGAAGAACACGCTGAGCATTTGAGGTTGGTTTTGCAGAAGCTCAGGGAGCACAAGCTATATGCTAAGCGAAGTAAGTGTGAATTCTGGTTGAAGGAAGTTTCCTTTCTTGGTCATGTTGTATCCAATGGTGGTATTGCAGTGGATCCTAGCAAAGTGAAGGATGTATTAGATTGGACACCACCTACTAATGTTAGTGAGATCCGAAGTTTCCTTGGGTTAGCTGGTTATTACCGGAGATTCATTGAAGGATTCTCTAAACTTGCTAAGCCTATGACTGCACTGTTGGAGAAGAATGCTAAATTTGTGTGGTCTGCCCAATGTCAGTCTAGCTTTGATGAGTTAAAGAAGAGATTAACTACAGCCCCGGTGTTGATATTGCCATATCTGAGTAAGAACTTCTCCATCTTTTGTGATGCGTCTCGTCTTGGTCTGGGATGTGTTCTTATGCAAGAAGGAAGAGTAGTGGCCTATGCATCAAGGCAGTTGAGGAAGCATGAGTTGAATTATCCTACTCATGACTTGGAATTAGCAGCAGTGGTTCATGCTTTGAAGATATGGAGGCACTATCTTATTGGCCATAGGAGTGACATTTACACCGACCATAAGAGTTTGAAATATATTTTCACTCAGTCAGACTTGAACTTGAGACAACATCGATGGTTGGAATTGATTAAGGATTATGATTTGGAAGTACATTATCACCCCGGGAAGGCCAATGTTGTAGCTGATGCTCTTAGCAGGAAGAGTTATGCAAATGAGATTCGGACAACACCCATGCCTAAGGAGTTGTGTGCTGAAATTGAACATCTCAATCTGGGCTTTGCCAATAATACAGTGGAGTTGGTAGTTGAGTTGACTCTAGAGCAAGAAATCCGCAAAGGTCAACTTGAGGATGAGAAACTAAAAGAGATTGCAGAGAACAAAGTGATCGGCAAAGCACCAGGATTTCGTTTGGATGACAATGGGACTCTATGGTTTGGGAAAAGGATATGTGTACCAGCTATGAAGGCTATTCGAGAAGCAATTTTGCGAGAGGCCCATGAGTCAGCTTATTCTATACACCCAGGAAGTACTAAGATGTACTTGGATTTGAAGGAGAAATATTGGTGGTATGGATTAAAGAGAGATGTGGCAGAATATGTAGCTTTGTGTGACACTTGTCAAAGGGTCAAAGCTGAACATCAACGACCTGCAGGGTTACTACAACCAATGAAGATACCCGAGTGGAAATGGGAAGAAGTTGGTATGGATTTTATAGTAGGATTGCTACGGACTCAGAGAGGGTATGATTCGATATGGGTAATAGTGGATCGGTTAACTAAAGTTGCTCACTTTATACCGGTCAAGACTACCTACCATGGACCTAAGTTAGCAGAGCTGTACATGGAGAGGATAGTATGTTTACATGGTGTACCCAAGAAGATCGTGTCTGATAGAGGTTCTCAGCTCACATCACATTTCTGGAAGGGTATACATGAGTCACTTGGGACCAAGTTAAATTTCAGTTCAGCCTATCATCCTCAGACTGACGGACAGACTGAGAGGACTAACCAGATATTAGAGGATATGTTAAGAGCAAGCGCTTTACAATATGGTACTAGTTGGGATAAGAGTTTGCCATATGCAGAGTTCTCATACAATAATAGTTATCAGAAGAGTCTCAAGATGGCACCGTTTGAAGCATTGTATGGTCGCAAGTGCAGGACACCACTGTTTTGGAATCAAACAGGTGAGAGCCAAGTATTTGGACCTGATGTTCTTAAAGATGCCGAAGAACAAGTGAGAATGATCCGAGATAATTTGAGAGTGGCCCAATCTCGACAGAAAAGTTATGCTGATACTAGAAGGCGAGAATTGGTATTTAAAGTGGGTGACTACGTCTATTTAAAAGTGTCACCTATGAGGGGTGTGAAGAGATTTAACATGAAAGGAAAGTTAGCCCCGAGGTATATCGGACCTTTCAAGATTTTAGAGAGGCGTGGAGAAGTGGCCTACCAGCTAGAGTTGCCAGACAGATTGTCAGGTGTGCATGATGTGTTCCATGTGTCTCAGCTAAAGAAGTGTTTGCGAGTGCCTGAGGAACAAGTACCATTAGAGGAGATTGCTGTTAGTGATGATCTAACATATGAGGAATTTCCAGTGAGAATTTTGGAGACCGCAGAACGAGTCACTAGGAGCAGGGTTATCAAGATGTGCAAGGTACAGTGGAACCGGTATTCCGAGGATGAGGCAACGTGGGAAAGAGAGGATGATCTGAGGAAGTCATATCCACAATTGTTCGAGTAAGCATATCCAATTCTCGAGGACGAGAATTAGTTAAGGGGGGTAGAATTTGTAACACCCTAAATTTGTATCTTTTCAAAATAAGTGAAATTGATTTATTATGCTTTTATGTGTGTGCATTAAACATAGAATGATAATTAATTTTATTAAATTAAAATCAATTATAAGGCTAGACACATGTGTGTGCATTCATGCTGCTGCATGCATTTTTTTTTGTTGTGTGCTTTAAGCAAAATTCAATCGGATTCAAACCTCATTTGAAAATGTTTTTGGAAAATTAATTTGGAAAAGGAAAAGAAGAAAGGCTTCCGTCTCCCTGCCTTGTCCAGTTCGGCCTGCTGGCCTAAGTGCCATACTGGCTTTCCTCCTCCCCTTCCGTTCTTGCCGTGCGGTCATCGCACGGCCCAGTCTATTCCCTTCCTTCCTTCTCGTTCGGCAGCCCAACAGAAGCCAGCCCAAGTCGACACCTTCCTTTCTTCTACCTCCAAAGACTTTCCAAAAGAATAAGCTGAGCTTTCCTTTCATGGCCACGCACGGATCGATGTTTGATCCTGCCCTTTCCATGCACGGCACCATCCCCAGGCTATAAAAAGTCGAGCCCCTGCACGCCACCGCCTCCATCCAATCCTACGCAGCAGCCGCCGCTCGAGCTACCGGCGACGACGCCGTGCCTAGCTGCTGGAGTCGAACGTGTCCTCGTCGTTCCATCGTTCTCCATCGTCCCGGAACCTGCTGCCTAGTTTCGGACCAAGGTGAAGCACCTCCCGAGCGCTAGGTCCATCCTTTTTCGTTTTCTTTTTGCTCATACGGCTTCGCCATTGTTTGACGAAACGCCGCCGCTGCCCTGTTGAACTGCGAAGTCTCCATCCGTTCCCGGCAATCGCGAATCCCCTTGGTGAGCTCGCTGTCCCACTCCTCTTTCGCCCGGTGTCTTCGGTTCTTCCTGTAATGCCCGTAGCTCAAGTTGTACGTCCGCCATAAGCTTCAGGCCGGCGGCCATGGCGTCCATCGCACCAGCACCTTTCCTGGTCGATGGTCATCATCTTCTTCCTCCCTCCTATCAATTCCCTGCCATCCGATCTGAGATCAAGGGCTAAGATTAGAAGATACCCCTTCGCGGCATATATTCTAAAGAGACCCTCAATTTTCCAGTATTGCTGCCCGCCGTCCCTGCTGGTTACGTGATTCAGGATTTTAATTATTTTCATTTCGAAATTCCGACTTCAGGTTATTACAGAATTGCCACTGCATAGTTTTGATTATAAAATCTACATTTTAACTCCGATTTGATCCATTCAAGTTGCGTTAGATTCGTAATTGAATAATCTACATGTTTATGGTACTGTTAACCATATTTTATAACTTTTAATTTTATTGTTTAATAAAATTAATAAGATCTATACATAAATCTTGTTTAATTCCTAACTTACTCATTTTAACTCCGATTTTGGTGATCCAAACGTCTGTGTGATCCTAGTGACGCGTAGATTCGTTTTATAAACTTTTTATCTTTGTTTTATGATATTGGTGTACTGTTCTAATCTATACTCTTGATTGCTATGCATGATTGCGCTTGGATGCTTGTATATTGCTTGATGTGGAGTATAGACGGTGAGCAATACGTTGGTGGTCAGCAGTTCTTTGACGAGCCGTATCACCAAGAGTTCGTTGAGCAAGGCAAGTATAGCATGGGATCATCCTTGTTACCTATTCACCATTAATCATTAATTCATATTGCATGTGTCTTCCTTGTTTACCCCTAAGGATTTTCTAGCATGTGTATCTTGTACCTTGATTACCGTGGGATTATGCATTTGGGTAGTTTATGCTAGTGCTTAATGAATAACCATTATGATCTGTAACATGATTA
Organism: Chrysopogon serrulatus; assembly: GCA_015844335.1. Classification (NCBI taxonomy): domain Eukaryota; kingdom Viridiplantae; phylum Streptophyta; class Magnoliopsida; order Poales; family Poaceae; genus Chrysopogon; species Chrysopogon serrulatus. The sequence continues at coordinate 1,544 of JADLZL010004797.1, read as the reverse complement.
ATGCTATATGCAACAAAGGTTTAAAACTCGCTTTTTAGCAACGGAAAATTAAAGGGGAAGAGTACTTGTTTGCTCTTGTCCTCCCTAAGGACTTATCTGTAAGTGAGCACCCGGGACTTACAGTACAACCGTGGGGGCTATATGGCTCTGGCTTTAGTCAAGTATGAGGACCCTCTTCTAGCTTGTTAGAGGTTACCGAAAGGCGCAAAAGGGGCTTTACACGATGGGCATAGCGTGGCTTACGTCCTCATGTGTTCTTCTTTGCGGTGTGAACCATTTGGAAGGGGGATTCTATGTGCCGCTTGTCGAGGAAACCTAGCGGCCCTAACTTGTTAGACGAACCTTTGAAAGACTTCATAGTGAAACCCCGCTATGCACCTCGGCAGTGTAGTTTGGGAGTAATTAACCCAAGCATATGGGAATCACGACTCACGGTGAAAGTGTACAACCTCTCTGCGCAGAGTGTTAAAACTGATATATCGGCCGTGCTCACGGTCACGAGCGGCCCGGACTTCTTATAGAATAATGATTTATGCGCTGAAAACTTTTTGAGTATTGTTTTGCTATACTTTAATCATTGTTTACATGATCATATGGTTTAATTGGGATTTATGTTACTTGTTGCTGCTCACTATGCTAAAATTGAGATATGATAAAAGAAGCTAACCGCTGCAAACTGTGTCAGCCTTTTGAGCCTCATTAACCCCATGTTATTCTTGTTAAGTACGACATGTACTTACGCTTGTTTATTTTTATTACTTGGAAAATCCCGGATGGGTAACAGATAATCATACTTATGAGGAGTCTGATGAAGACTACTAGTCTTGTGCTCAACCAGTTGACGTCCCTGTGGCACTTGGAGTCTACCGGAGTGCTAGTTATCTTCTTTTTGTTTCCGCTGAGACTTTGAATAAATTTATGTAATAGACTACTATTCGTGATGTAATAAAGGCACTGAGCATGATACTCCGATGGTTTGTCTCTATATGTGTGTGATTGATCTCCGGGCACACATATAGCTTGTCTTCAGTTTTATCCTTAAAACTGGGTATGACATATATAATCAAGTGATTGCTTAGTACAGGAGCGAACCTAGATGAAAGGTTAATTATGAATAATCTGCTGCTAGAATAATAAAATACTGCTCTCATATCACTTATGCTTTTATGCAAAATGTTGTCAAGCTAGCCCCACCTATATAAAGCCTTGCATACTCCTTGGTGTCACTTTATTTCTGGTTTATGACGGGTAAGTCTAGCTGAGTACATCCTCGTACTCAGGGTTTATTCCCACTTGTTGCAGGTTGTGATGTATCATGGCTACTGCAAGAGTTGGATGGCTGCTCCCTTAGCGAAGGAGTACGATCATGGGCATGATCCTTCTTATCTTTCTTATCTCTAAATGCTTTTGTTGGAATTGACCTTGGTACTGGCATGTATTTGAAATTGATTTCAATTACTTTGCTTTCGCTACTTTTGAACTTATGTTGTAATAATTATTTTGCACTCGATGTATATTGAACTACTTATGAAAAGGATGTAACA